>MU228302.1:166300-188633 GCA_018584345.1 Thuja plicata
TTTTGCCATTCAAACTAAAGGCTTTGTGAATGCAAGATGTTAATCACCAAAAGGCCAAGAAGATGGAATTGGAGAACAAAGGATGTTGTCCTCCCTTCATGGCGGAATTGTCCCATAGACAGGACAATTCCGCCCAGCGTGCGCACCAATCTCAACTTCAACCTTTCACCACTCAAACATCAAACAAGGATCAAAATTTGAAACCGACGGGGAAAGTCTAACCTTCAACATCTCTACAATTGAAGCTAAAAAAGGGGGTCCCCAAGAATTGGGGCGATGCGTGAAAGACTTCACAACAATATGTAGGCACGCGCCCTAAAGGGGCTAGAGACAAGGCATGAAAATATTGCTTTTAAGGACCCGAATATAACACTGTGATATGCATAAAATGTGAAAAACTAATTAGTGGAGGCATATCTCATTTGAAATACCACCTTGGAGGGATCACAAGGCATGATACAAGAGTTTGTAAGTTCACCAGCTGCCGGAGAAGAGAAAAAGTTGCAAAGGGAAAGGCCAAAATTGGCCATGAAGGCAGCCATATCTGAATCGCAAGGTATCTCACTATGTCTCCTTTTTAAAAATCATTTATTATTTTCTAATCACCATTATTTTCTAATCATTTATTATTTTCTAATCACCATTAATTATTTTCTAATCACCATTATTGTTTTAACTGATTCCATTCCAACCTTATATTTATGTGCTTCTCTCAATCTAAACGTTCAAATTAATCATGCCTTTTGAATTCACATTAAAGCAAACCTTTGGGTTTATGACGGACAATCATGTTTTGTTCACTTGTAAAACAAGTGTACTATTTGGAATAAAGATCTCGTAGTTGGTATGGCCATGTAAATGGTAAATGCACTTGTAGTTGAGATGGAATGGATTAATTGCGGCACATGTGATGCATTGCTTTCAGCCTCTCACCAATTTCACACTAATGTTTCCAAATTTGTTTGGGTAAAGTGACCATGATGTAAGTATCAAGTGAAAATCATAGGATTTCGTCATCCAATTACTGAAATGATCTCCAACCAAGAATAGGTTTTAATGTGTTATATACATTGACATATATTTGCATGCATATATGTTTATATACATAGTTACTAACATAAATGTATGCACAAATATAGATGAATATATGTATATACTATATATAAAAGAAAAGAAGACAAATGGCTCAAGTAAACTAGATGAATCAGGAATCTCTATTGAACCTAAGGCCATCCAAGTAGCAATAGAGTCTTAACTCTATCAAGGCTACGGGCACCTAAATGTCAGCAAAGTCCAAGTAATCAAAGGCATGTCCAAAGATTTATTCATTTACTCAAAAAACAAGATAAAATGTTGTTGTTACAAGTGTGGTTGTCCTTGCACCAAAAGATCAACCTATCAATGCCTGATACAACCACTAGACTTATAGAATCCACAGGAGGCAATTAGTCCCTTGTTACGAATCTCGAGGGGAGCGTTGACCGTTTTGCCAATCTCCCCCTCAGCGTTACCCGAGGGGGTTTGAACCTGTGACCAAGCTCTAATACCACTTGTTACAAGTGTGGTTGTCCTTGCACCAAAAGATCAACCTGTCAATGCCTAATACAACCACTAGACTTAGAGAATCCATAGGAGGCAGTCAGTCCCTTGTCATGAATCCTAAGGGGAGCGCTGACCATTTTACCAACAGTTGTATCCCAGCTTGATACCTAATTTATGTTAATCAAGCCCAGCAAAGGTAAATAAGCCACCCACACACACTATAGATGAGGTAATTAAGAATGTTATTTTATAGTTGAGTACTATCTTAACTATAAATTCATCATTGGATTTCTACTTAGGTTGGTTAATGGACTCTAAATTCTTAGATGGATCCACTTGTTTTAGAAATAATTGTGGTTGTTCATTGGGAATATACTCATATGTTGTGTGTTACATCCCTTCCATGTGAACCTTTTATTTAACTAATTGTAATAACTACTTCATGTGAAGAGTGATGTTAAATGGTCATGTGACTTTCAGTTATTTGATTTCATAAATTATGATTATGAATTATTTATGTATATTTTATTTCTGTTAATGAAATTATTATTATAAGAACGGTTTAGTTTCATATGTGGAATATTTGGAACAAGTTATAATGGAAATTCATTATGAATGATGGATGTATATTTTCAATTTTGTTAAGGAATTATTATTTTAATGATGATGGTATCTAATCTTTCCTTGTCAACGGATGCATGAGAAGATCCATCCCACGAGCGGGGGAAGAGAATCATCAAAGTAGGGGTATGAAAATACAAAGTGCAAGTCGACAAAGCCATTCGAGCTAGAACCACAATTGTTTACCAGTCATCTAGTCTGGAAGGTAAGTTACCTTCGATGTCTAGTTAGTTACTTTTCTATCCTGGTGTAATTTTATGCTTTAGACCTTTCTCATCGATCTTAAGGAACAATCATGGTGGATTGATTTCATTATTTGAGTTGTGCTTATGGATATTGTATTTATGTATATACATATTTGTATATTTGTGTGTATGCATGCATATATATATAGCATATATGTGAACTTATATGAAATGTGAATTGATGTAATTAAATGTATATGTGTATGTCAACGACCATTAACATATGATTATTAACTAAACAATCACGTGAGGATCCATGCATAATGTTGTACCCTAGATGACAGGATCGATGTAGCCCCACTGATTGAGAAGTTAAATATGCAAGGTGTAAGTTGACGCTTGATGGAATGCGCGTATGCATTAAATTACATAGGCACACGTTGAATTAAAGTTCAAATATAAATTATATACACACATATAAATATTTATGTTGTACAAAATTATGTGCCATGTTCTTTTGTGCGGTTGATTAGATTATGTTTTTTTTTCCATCTTTGGAGGTGTGTTTGAATCTTGGAGGGATCGGTGAGGTGGCAATAGTAACTCCTCTTGCCACCGAAAGAAACAAGGAATTACTTCTTGTCATCCAGCTCTTTTGTGAGAGTTTTTGTTTTTGGGATAGCTCATTCTAAGAGGAACGAGGGGTGCGGGTGAAGCTTGCTCAGCGATTTGATATTTCTGTAAATATTTCTTGCATTTTGTAGGACGTTTGTGGAATCTTTGAATCAGCATTGAGAAGAAAGTTTGCTTTGCAATCACTGTCTCTGTTGCTTTTCCATAAGTTTGGACTTAGGCTAAATTTTCAGGCATGAATCTTATTTCTCTTGTTGTCATTATAAGCAAAAGCTTAGTAGTCATTGCATTACAATAAAGAGCGATGAACTCGAACAATTACATATTATTATACTTTCTTTTAAGGAACCTTAGATTTTCTTGATGTGTCATTGTTGTCTATAAAGATGTCGATCGTTCAATCCTATGTTCTTGTCATTGTTTTCTTTTATGAATGTGGAATGATTTCAATCCTTGGATGATTATCATACTGATCATATTAATGTGGATTGATTCAATCCTAGGATAGTATCATGTTGGTGATGTTAATGTGGATCGATTTGATCCTTGGATACTATCTTGTTGGTAATATTAATGAGGATCGTCAATATATGTGTGTGTGTGTGTGTGTTTTGTTAATAATAGAAAGAATTCATATAAACTTTAATATCCATTTTGCTATTCATAGAAGATTAGTCCATTCGATGTCAATCATTCATTACTCTGTTTCGATGAAGATAGAGCAGTTCAAAGATAGCATCAATTTGCACAAATCATGATAGGGTAAAGAATATTTTCTTTATATGTAATTATAAATATTGTTATGAAGAAAGAACCACTCGATTTTACATGCATTCCTGAGTACTTGAACAGAATTTAATCTTTTGATCTCATGCATATGTAGTTACCAGTTGGAGAAAACTAATCACTCATTTCAAAGAAGGGTTATTTCTAAATCAAAGCAGATATGGTTCCTTATGGCTTTTGCTTGTGCCTTAAAGTGTATGTGGAATAGAAAATCGCTTGTTGTGAGAAGCACCTTTTAAACTTCAATGGTTAAGTTGACTAAAGTAAAGAACTTGTCTAGCATCTTGGCCTTAGGACTTGCCTAATTGAAGAAGACTTGGTTTGTATAACTTAGGGATAGTGTTCTATCGACTGAATATTGTATACTTGAATTTTTAAAACAAAGTTGGTCAACCCTTCGCATGGGAAAGTGTACTAGTCAAGATTTTGAGAAAACATGATCTCTTATGTACAATGAGGCCATCAGGATGTGGATATCCGATTGATGGGGCTATGTGACCCATAACGAGTCTGGTGGTGACATTGACTGCACAAGGATTTGTGCTTGTACTTTTAAAACCTTGTCCAAGGTGGTACTATGCTACGAGTAGTATTCGTCAGTCACTAGAACCCATAGTGCAATGTCTAGCTAAGAAAGTCACCTTGGTAGGTGAAGATGTCTATAGGTTAGCTGGCTACGACAGTTGTGGGTTCTACACCAAGTCTTGGATGGCAAGAAAATGGAAGCCATGCTCGCATGCCCCTAGAAAAGGTCGGGCCACTTCCATGAGGAAGTCGTGCGGTTGACCGTTAGGTCACAATCGTAAGATCAAAGGTTGGGTGCCAAAAACCCCTCATGATACTCGTTCGCCCATGGAAGTTGGAAGCTAAAGCAAGTTCAGCAGAGTTTGCGACCAGCAAATTCAGGTCTTATGAATTATACCTTGGTGGTTAATTTTGCTGCTTCATCTCATTGTATATTATGTTAGTTACTTTCGTATGAAAGTTAATATTTCATTTCTTATTGAATTCTTTATGCTGTTAAATTAACAAAATAAATTAGTTGGCAACTTCTTTCAAATTAGTTAATGGAATTTCTTATACATGTTCATTGAAAATGAAACACAGTTATTTCAATTATATTGTTTAAGCATATTTCTTTTCCTCATAATGGGAAATTTTTAATTTCCTAATTTATTAGGATAGTTTAGTTGATATGTTACATATGGTATCAAAGCAACCAGGTTCAACTCTGGACCTAGGAGCTCACCTCTTCACACATAGTAAACTAAAACCCACCGTCAGTGATTAACAAGATGTGGATCCGACATACACCTTGAAAGAAAGTTCCAGATCCCACTATTGTGCGACTTTGGATGGTTCTCGTTAGATATGATCTTTCCTGTGTAGCACCTTTGGGAGATAATGAGACCTTACCACACTACATTTCGTCGATTCCGCAGGGAGAGGCGTGGATGGCCATCTTCGGACAAGGAGAACTCTGAGAATCCTGTAGAAAACTCTAAGGTAGTCAACAGTGAAGAATCTCTAGCCAAGAATGTTGCATCCAATAAACCATCTAACTGTTGTGCACCTACCCCTGGATATCAACTCATACTTCTATTTTTGATGGGCAAGAAGAGCCCATCACAAATTATAGTAATTCATGAAGCGAGCACTCCTAAGCAATTATGTAACCCTTAAATAATGATGATGTAATCAATTCTTTTTTAGATTAATAAAAGAAGAAATTTTGGCTTTTTTTATTTGTTGTGCCATATTAATAGATGAATAAATGTATAAAATTAATAAAACTTCTCTTCATTAAATAATCAAGTGATTAAATTGGAGGAATGGAAAAAATTTTGAACCACCATGAGGGATTAGATGACACCAATAACCCTTTAGCAAAGCTTGATCAACTCCTTAGGATGGTGGCTGATACACAAGATCAAATACTCAATCTAGAAAGGAAGGTGGATGGACCTCCTAAAACCACTGAAAATGAACAAGAGTCGCAATTGGGACTCGGGACCCACAACTTTGAGCATACCCATCAAAGTGGACACCAAGGAGAGTCTTCTGAAGACCTAGATGATCAAAAAGAACATCTTTGACTGGCCAATGAATTTTCTTTGGATATGAGAAAAGTGAAAACCCCTAAGTTCTCTAAATCCATGTCCGGAGATGTCACGAAAGAATGGCTTACAGGGATGGAAAAGTACTTTGAAATTCGTCACTACTCCGAAAAATCCAAGGCCACTTGGGGAGCCTTTCAGTTGGCCAGAGAAGCAGCTACACGATGGTAAAACAAGAAGATGGAGCTTAAATTGAAGATAACCAAGGTCACCTGGGAAAAGTTTGTTAAAATTTTCAAGCAAAGGTGGTTACCTTAGCTATTCTATGATCAGAAGCTAAGAGAATTCCAAGATTTAAGACAAGGAAGTATGTCATTGTCAGTCCACGAGTATTGGGAAAAATTTACAAGACTACTCAAGTATGTTGCTCAATATCAAGCAGATGAGAACTTTCATGTGCGAAAAATCATTATGGGACTTAACATCGTATTGGAGGACCTGTCGAAGCTTACAAAAGAGTAGTCTAACAAGAGCGAAAGATCAAAGATGATGATGTGGCCAAGGACAAAGGAAGGAAGAAATTCGGTTGGAAACCAAACTCTCAAACCTTCAAGAAGAAGGGGTTCAAGGGAAATAATTTCTATCCTAAGAAAGACAAGAGAGGACGTAACTGTTATAAAAAGGAGGGGAATGGAACCAATAAAAATCCTGAGAAGAAAGGACCAGCAACTGGATGTTTGACTTGCGATGGAGACCATTATGCCAACCAATGTCCTACTAAGATGCCTAGAACCCAACCTACGAGAAATTCTCTTCCACCCCCAGCGGACAACTTTTCAGCAAAGGATTCATGTCGTCATAGACAATACGCAAGCTGATTTCCAGAATACTCCCATTGAAACCATAGATATCCTCTACGGCAATTCCATTTCTATTCTAATTGATACTGGAGGAACTCCTTGAGTTTCTCAAAACCATGGAACCAACAAATATTGATGTCATCAACATAGTGTTTCCCACCACTTAAGTTTGGGGGGGAAGGAGTGGAGAGCCACTTCCTCAAAATGGTCTATGTGGATATTGGTGATGATAGGGGATAGAGGTGAACATGTGGCAACACCATCCACATGTTCCTAGACCACAAGTTGGAAAGTGAAGGAGGTGGATTGCAAACACAGCTCAACTATGTCACCAATCTCAAAGCTTGACTTTTGTCTAATAAGCTCTATAGAATCAGATATGGACATCTTGGTGAAGAGAGAGACATCATCAAAACTAACTAAACAGTCAATTGCTTCAAGCTTCTTATCTTTGATGAAATCAATAAAATGGGCAGAATTCTTGATATGATAATTAAATTCACCAGTGAGGGGAAGATTAGTTTAGCTAGATGGACAGCAAGATTTAGATTCAAGAATCAATGGTATCCACTGTGGACCTGAGGGGAATCCCCGCATGATAGATTTTTGGGAGCCCATAATGTGAGTATGTGAGGTGTCACCTCTTCCGAGGAGAGCAACTTCTTCTTGGTGGTACCGTCAAAGGAAGAAAGTGAGATGGGTTTTTTGCCTCTAACTGATTTTAACTTTAACCTTCTTAATTTCTCTTCGTTTAGTCGCTTAATTTAATTTGTAATATTTAAATAGATTATTTCTTTAAGTTTTCTAGTTGGATTTTTTCCCTCTTTTGTTTTCTCTTCTAGGCATCTCTATATGTGGTTTTTCAATTATTTGTGATTCCTTTTTAGGGTTTTTTTTTTCTTCCCTTCCCTTCTAGGTTATAGAATCCTTTGCCTGCTTATGTTTAGTCTTCTCAGTCTCTATCCTCTCATTTTTCTGCTCTCTAGCTATTTCATCCTGATGATAGATCATGAGGTATGATTCAAAATGTTCATGATGAAAGAATTGCACACAGTTTAGTCCAGAAATCTATCAAATCTAACTCCATTTCTTCTTAACTTCCTATTTTGAAAGTTTTGCGTGACCTTGTATACAGAGAAAGAGGATTCCTAACCATCATAAAATGCCGAATGCAAGGTTAGGTGTAAAAATCAAGAGCAAATTTCATTAACATTAAAACTTGTTGGATATAGCTCCCAAGCTCATTTGGGCATTCTGCGTGAATTGTAATGTGGAAACTGGATGTTACCAATCTAGAATTATGTCACTATTCTACACCCAAACACAGTTGTTACAATAGACTGTTCCTTAATTCCAAGAATCTTAAACCAAATCATCATTATCGGATCATTAATAAAGTAGAAAAAAATAGCATACTATTTAATCAATACTAGTTGGTACTCCACGCGTAGGTCCATTGGCAGCATTTAGTTTAACCCTCAACTCGATTATGAACTCTCGAACCTCATAAATTAAGACCCAAGGGTACAAAAACTAAACAATATATAAGGTAAATAATTTTTTTTTTAAAAACTCTTATGGCAAACTGCAATATTACTACGGAGACATTCAGCAAAAACCAAATGAAGCACAAGAATTGATACACCAGCTAGTAACTGCTTCGTATAGAAATTCAAATGCACGTTGAAACAGAAAGCCGTTTGGACTTGACCCATGTCGAAAACATAATTAAAAAAACACTTGCAGAAAGCAAACATTTCTGCATTAATTGTACCGTGAATTTTCTAAAACTGCTTGAAATTGAAATCGAAAGGATGTGATAGAAATTAATAACCTGTCCGCTTCAGAGTATGGTATAGCACGGGCTTCGGCTATCTCCTTATATCTTCTCTCTCTGCGTTCCCTGGATCGATTTGGTTTTCCCATGATTGCCTCAAGCCTCAAGCAGCAAGCTTATATTCACATTGAGCCAGTGTATTCTAGTAGCAGAGCTTTAAACGGATCATTTTGCTTTTATGTCTATTAATAGAGCTCTCAAAGAGATGTGGAAAAGAACCACAGATTTATTTAATATTATAATTCTATAATTATTAGATTTTATTTTTGAATTATCAGACTGCTGCCCTAAGCCCATGTCTTCGTGGAATCGAAATTCTTTTCTTAAGCATGTAAGGTGGTGTTCTCATATTGGAGCAAGGTTTTCGAGTGGGTATAGGAATTTGTCCAACAAGATTTTTCTAGTAGAGCACTTAATTAACCATCATATAATCCACTAGAGTCATTCAAACCAAATAACATACTCTGGATATATTTGTTTTATAAATTGTATTTATTTGTTTTGAAAAGGTTGCAATTATAAAAGTCTTATATGTTAAAGAATATTGGATAGAAGCGATACACATTCTATACAGTTAAGATATGCAACGTTCTATATAAGTTTTTACTGATACATTCAAACAAAATTCCTTAACACTCTCACCTACATATGCTAGGTGTACCTATTATAAAGTTATATGAAATTAATAAAATAACTCATTTGTCAACATAAAAACAAGCCCATTTATTCCATCATACAATCAAATATGGCCATAGTATATCTCAGTATTCCAAATGTAAAATTGTGAACTTAAATCTCAACTTGCTGCTAAATTTGAAATGGAAGATCTTGGTGTAGCTCTTGGAAATGAAATTAGAAGAGATAGAGTGAACAAAAAGTTATGAGAAGGCTAGAGTAAGTATCAGAGCTCAGTTTTACAAAGGTTCAACATGCATGAGTGTAGATCATTATGTGTTCCCTTTACATTTGGAACAAAGTATCTATTTCAGATTGTCCTATATCCCTATCAGAGATGGAAGACATGAGCAAAGTACCTTACCAGAGTGCAATTGTAAGTTTGATGTATGTTATAGTCTATACTAGACCAGACATTGCCCAAGCAGTGGGAGTCATTTCCAAATATATGTCTGATCTCGGTAGAGTTCATTGGGACGCAATTAAAAGACTCTTCACATATTTGAAGGGTAGCTCAGAGTATTCTTTGTGTTATCATGGTAATTTGATAATAGACAAAAAAAATTCCTTGATATTCATGGTTATGTGGATTCTGACTAAGCAGGTGATATTTGATAGTAGATCCGTACATCATATCGATCAAAATCAAACATCTAGCTAATGGTCACTTCTTCCTTTAATACATGTATGCAACACACTTAAAGGGGTAAGGCTCATCAATGAAGTTGTAAAACAAGAGGAAGAAAAATAGATATTCAGACCATGCAAGCATTCAACCACATCAATCAACTCTAAAATTAATGGTGAAACAAAAATCTCCAAACCCTACAAGAAGCACAATCGATGGTGGAAGGCTCAGAAATTAAGACTTGAGAGGATAAAAATTTAAGACTTGTACTAAACTAGCATTCAAGACTTCATTAAGATTATCAATTCAATTAGGCATAACATTCGTTGAATCTATTTATTTATCTCATTCAAAGCCATCACTAATTTCATTTTGTACCATGTTCTTTGTTTTCTCTCCTATTCTACATTTTAATGGTGGTAGGTGTATAAGAAGAGGAGGCAGCAATTGAAGATTGACAAAAGAAAATTGCATATTCTTCTATGTCTAATATTGGTTTACCATATACTATAGATGTCTATTTTTTTGTAGGATTGTATTATTTTACCCACTATATAGTAAGTGCATATGTTGGGTTTATAATTGTAATGTTAATGTTTTTCTCTTCTATAGGATGTAAATTTTGTGCTAGCACCTTCATATTTTTGTAAAATATGAAGTGCTTATGATGAGAAAATTAGTTGCAGCACTCAGAAATACCCTTGCCAAATTTTCTCAATTGGCCTACTTTAAGGGTTAATATCTTGTCACCCTCTAATTATCATGTGAAGTCGTCTGATTGTCATGCAAAGCCACTTTGAGATCATATTCATCTATTATAAGTAAGTGTCCACGACTATTCTCAATATCCTAGAATAAGATCTAATGTATTTTTTAAGCACCAAATTGAAGGGTTCCAGAAAAATCTATTGTCAACACCATGTTGTATATGTCAGAGTGACCCACTACGGAAACTGATATTTTAGAGTTGGATGATTATCATATCAAACCAATTGGCGCTCACATTTTTTCTCATGTTAATGTACTTTTGTGTTCATTTTCAAAGCCTTGGCATCTTATTTGGTATTTTTCCAATCCCAAAGCAAATGAAGTTTAGTATGATTTGTAGTCTGCATAATGTTAGGTATGTTAGAGAGCCTACTTTTAAGAATTGATATTTTAGAGCCAAGTAATCATCAAGAGAGGTGGATTGGTTCTTGTGATTATCTAGATATATCTATTTAATCCCTTTCTCAATTGTAGAACGTCAACATTCAGATTGGTATTTTTTCAAAGCCAAAAGCAAATGGAGTTTATAGTGGTTTGTTGTCAGTATGCTCTTAAAAGATTCATAGAGTTCATCTTTGACCTTTAATATCTTGAAGAGAAAATGGGGTTGTGCAAATTCCTTTGGCACATGTATTTATTTCACCTCAATGAAACACTCTACCAACGGCAACTCCCCAGGATGAGATTCGGTATTTTCGTAAGGCATGGAGTTGGCAAGGTTCAAATGATTTCTGACATGTACAAAACACTGAAACACCTGAGTGACTAAAGTTGAGCATTAAAATATTGAAATCTTGATGATGTCATGCAACACCATTGGAAAACTGATTCTTATATCATTAGTGAACATGTATGTTAGTTTCCATGACTTCAGGAGAATGTTTGGTCAGTTTTTAAAGGTGGTTCCAAAGGCTACTTGGCTTATTTTTCTCACAAAGTAGAATTGTCAAAAATTAGATTTCATTGACTACCCACTTCATCATTTTGGCTCTAGTTGCACACCAGATCACATTCAAGCCATTCTAGGGTAAAAATTATTTTAGAACAAAAACAAATTTACTTGGGCCCACAAGGAGACCCAACATTCACCTTGAAGTCATAAGGGAAAATTTTAATTTGATTTTAAAATGTGATTATTATTTAAATATTTTTTTAGTTAAATAATAATATTCTTTTGGATTGGGATATTAATGAAGCTCCATTTTCAGATAATGTGAGAAGGGAGAAAAATTTAGTCATTTTAGTGATTTAAAATTTTGCAAACAATATGCCAATGTGGAAAATGCAAGAAATGTTTAAATCATTTTTCAAATGATGTAAAATTAAAACAACTTTTGAATTTGAAAGGGGAGAAAATAAATTAGTATGTGGTGATGAACTACAATTGATTGTATGTTTGAAGTCATTTTTTGATAGGAAACCGAGTTACATATATGATGATTGACATTATTAGTTGATGTATTGTCATTGATGTCAACTTGTTTGAGTATCAATATGGTAACAAACATTTCGTATGGATTGAAGATCTGGAACAAACAAAGTTTAGGTGGTCAGAAAATAAAGAGTTCAGTATACACCGAGAGATAGTGAACACTGAGTAAAACACAGTGTATACCGAGCACAGTAATAACCGAGCTAGGGATCGTCGACACAACATGGTATTGACCGAGAAATTTAATCAAACTGAGGCCGACTAGAATGTTGAGCTAGAAATTGATGATTCTGAGGTAAATGATAATGTTTGTTATGTTGATCAAATGGTTATGAAAATTCAAGGAAGATCGGACGACAAAGATTGAAACGTGTTTTTAATGCAACTGTCAATGAAGGTTTAAGCGGCAAAATCAACGATGGAGATTAAGCGGCAAAATCTAAAGGATGAAAATTAAATGAGTTATGATGTCTATATAAGAGACAAGAGATTCACTTTGAATGACACCTAATGTGCACATGTGAAGTTTATGGATGACTAATCAAACTGGTTAAATGTTAGTAATAACTGAGAGGGGAGGGGTGAATCAGTGGCTTCAAAAATTAATCCTTAAATCAACCCTTCAAACTTAGTACCATAAAATTATACCTATAGTTATCTTTAGTCATGTAAGATGAATGCCTTGAAATACTTATATCAAATTACTACTTGTCAGAATGATTTGTAAAACCTTCTACTGTATGTTTATTGATAAGCAATCTTTTTATTTGTCGAAACACAATAAATAACTAGTGTATACCAATCAATCCAAATTTACTTATGTGAAATGCAACACAAAAAATTAATGACTCATAGACACATGACACATGGATTTTTAACGTGGAAACCCTGTTAAGGGAAAAACCACTGGGACCGGTACCCCAAATTTTCACTCTTATGAAGTGAGCTCGGTTAAGAGCCAACCCTATTAAAGATTACAAACACACTGTTAGGTGTGACCTTGTTAGAGGATTTAAATAGATAGTTTGTCACTTAGTATCTGGTATCTAATGCTACCATCCTTGATCAAACACTCACTTGGCCTATCAATAGGTATAGAGCATATCCAATGTTACTTTCTATGATCAAACTTTTTGATACTCCTTGGGATGTATCTCAATTAGAAAAGACTTTTAAGTCCTGCTCGGTTAAGAGACTTGATGCTTCAATGGTTAAACTAAAACAGTAAATTGATCTGTTAACATATACAACTTGAATTGCACATTTTTAGATCTATTGTAAGTCAATTACCTTTTTTACCATTGTTATCAATTTAATACCTTTGCTCCACACTGTTCTGCTCTATGATGTTGTATCATTGTTCGTCGGTGTTTACAGAATTTAGCTCTTTCCTCAGCTTGATTGATCAAGTCTGAACGAAGACTTTCTTCTCCTTTAGAATCTCTTCAGCATCTATTTTCTTGTCACTCCCTCTTATTCATAATGAATAAGCTTGTCTCTTATATAGAAATGATTCACTATTTCTTGGCTTTCTTGATCTTGGCGTGATCCATAATTCTCGCCAATTAGATTTAAAGAAAAACTCTAGTTTTATCTCGTAGAGATCTTCTTGCCAACTGGATAAAGCAGCTTTAAATCCTTCACTTATCTCTGGCTTTATCTTGTCAATTAAAACAATGATAAGTATCAGTTAAGTCTATTTTTAGCTCTTAACAGCTAAGCATTTTGTCATTTTTGAACTCTCTGTTCTGTCGGTCAATACTTCAGTTAGTCGTCGGTGACAACTGACAGTTCTGTCGGTGTGACTTCAGTTGTCTTCGGGATCTCCATCCGTCGGGCAACACTGTAATTCTTTCCGTCAGGTTACACTGTGCTTTGCTTGTCGGGCAACACTATGACTTTTCTCATCGGTAATGATGTGCATTTGCTCATCGGGTAACACTGTGACTTTGCTCTTGTTGATTTACTCTGACCGTCGATGTGCACTCTGTCAGTGTATATAGTCACTTTGTGAATACTTGACTTATATGCATTACTAATGGGTAAAAGGACAATAATCTGTCACCCTTTTACAAAGGAAAAGGTTAACAACACCAAAACTGTAAAACTTTAAGGGCATAAAAGTCACATTTATGTTGAGAATTTGAAGATGATGTAAACTGAAGAAATGTGTGAAATATGATGAATTATATGCCTATAATTTTTTCAAAAAAATTGAACCAAAATTAATATGTTTATTGAATTTTTTAGGTCTATTTTTCATTTCCTAAAAAATACTGTAAATCAAGGAGTTTACTTCCCTCCAAATCATTATAAGTAAAACATTGTTTTTTCCTCCAATTTCATAATATGTTTTAGATGACATGTATAGCTAGTGCAGAAAAAAAGAAAGAAGTGTTTTTCGATCTATAGTTTTCCTGTTATAAGTTTTCAAAGTCGAACTTACCTGAAATCAACAGTTTTTGTCTCCCGCCACTTTTCCCCTATCAAAACTATACCAAAAACCAAATAAATTACATATTATTGAAGAGGACTCTCTTTTCTAGTGTTTTCTATGATTTTAAATTTTTTTTGAATTGATTTATCATTTTTTTATATTTTTCGAATCAATGAATGCTTGAGTGTTAAAATACCTACTTTCAATATTTTTTAATTAAAACAGACTATGTCTAATTAAAATACTATAAAATCTATATGAGGATATTCTTGAATCTGATCTCTACAAAAGGGTATTTTTGTATTTTTTTTAAAATATTTTTCTAATGCATATCAGGAGGTCAAAATATTACATCAAAATTGGATCAGTTACGAGAGAGTTTGAGTTTTAACAAAGTATATGAGGTATAGCTAATACCCCAACCATAACCAGTAGGAGCTCAAAATTTTATAGTTGCTATATCGCTGAGAGTATCTTATACATGTTTAACTATGAGCATATAAGTATTTTAATTTGAGGGGAGATCATGGTCATTATCTGACTCCTTCGAGTCTGGGGATACAGCATTGTATCCTATGATGCCACAGTCAGGAATTGTTGTTGCATTCCCTACATCTCTGTGCTCCTCATTAACTTCTGGGTGCTTCATCTTGTCTATAAAATCAGTGAGTTTACTGTCAAACTCTGCCCCCGATTTGCTGGTGGTGTATCCGTGTGCAATGTCTTTCTTGTTGATAGTAATCTCTCCATCCCTCAGTACCTGCAAGAACTTGCTTTCTTTTAACTTAATAACAGTTGTAACCTGCATGGCAACATCAGAGTATATGAGCCTCCTTAGAGACTCAGTAAGATTCCTGCTCTTCCCTGCCATAACATCATTATTGCGAGCCTTCCAAATAACCCACAATATAATAGAAGATAAAATAAACCAAAAGGCATTGTACCATTTGTTGCCGCTAATGCTTCCAGTTATAACATTTAGGATATCAAAATGGGTTTGGAATTTGAGGCCAAACAACTTCCATATCTCAGAGGCAAAGAGACATTCAAAGAAGACATGTAACACGGATTCCTGTTGTTTACAGATATTACATATATTAGGTTCCCCCCTAGGCTTTCTAAATGGAAGCTTATGCAGTAAGAGTCGCCATAAGAAACAAAGGATTTTAGGTTCAAGGGGTCTGGTCTAGATAGCGGCAAAGTATTTGTTCCATGCATCAACTGGGGTCTCAAGGTGCCATAGGGAATTGGCATGTATGAGGATGTCTGAACTTAGGGTGAGAAGGTGGTAGAGGTATTTGACCTTGTTAAGATGAAGAGGGGTACCATCCGGCTAGGTGAATAGGGTGCTGCAGCTGTCTGGGGAGCAAAAACCAGTAACAAGGTTTAGGGAGCTGAAGGCAGTATTAAGGATGCTATAGGTTCTAAACTAAGAAGGGGGCAGATCAAATTTCTCTTGCAAGTTCTCCCAAGAGTTCAACCTGCCATCTTGCATTACATCTTTAAAATAGCAAATTCCTCTTATTGCCAAACCCTTCTCAGAGCAACCTTGAAGTAAGGCAAGAGGCTTCTCTTTATGTTTTAGACTCCACCATATGGATCTAGCTCCACAAATCTTACCACCACTTTCCGATGGGGATGTGTTGCAGATGAATTTCCTGACCATCTTCCAGCTCTTCCAGAGGGATCAGAACACATTATAGCCTTGCACAACAATAGTGTTGTCAATGCTGATGAGGTCAAAGTAGTTGAGGCGGGTCCATGATTTGCCTTTACTGCGGTGTGCTATATACAAATTATTTCTGATCAGAATCTTCCATGGTTCCTCTCCAACAGAAGCCTTAGCTATCCACTTAGCTGCTAGTGCTATACCTTGAGTCCTCAGATCTTTCAGTCCTAGGCCCCCCTAGTTCTTTGCTCTAGTGCACCACTCCCATGATACAACATGGTATCTCTTATTCCCCCTACCATCTGACCATAGGAAGTCCCGAATAATCTTTTGAATGGAATTGTATTGGTTCAGGTTAAACAGCCACGAGGAGGAGAAGTAAATGGGATACGAGGATAGTATCTTCTGGCAAACTTGGATTCTGCCTGGGAAGGAGAGGAGGTTGATGTCCCATTTATTGAGTTTGGTTAGGATTCTATCCTTAACCCAATTCCACATCTCATTGATGTTTGGATCAACTGCAAAAGGGATCCCAAGGTATCTCACAATATGTGAGGGGCCTCCCCACTCTAGATCATATTTGTTCCACCATAGTGGGGGATTGGTTTCCCATCCCAGCATGATGGATTTGGAAATTGAGATTTTACTGCCCGAGGCTTCACAAAATAGGTCTAGTTTCTTCATGAGGTGTCCCATATTGTCCTCCCTTATGTTTAGGAGAATGGTCGTGTCATCTGCGAACTAGATGTCGCAAATCTCTTGTCTGTTGGGTAGGGAGATTCCCCTAACTTGGGGTGACAGGGTGTCATCCCTAAGAATGTAATGGAGGGAGTCTGCTGCTATGACAAACAGGGATGGGGCAAGGGGACATCCTTGCCTTATGGACCTAGTGAGTATAAAGAAGGGAGATCTATTCCCATTGACCTCTACAGCCGCTATAGCCCCTTTTAGAAGAGTTGGGACCATTTGGCAGAATGAGGGTGGAAATCCCAGTCTATCTAGCATGAGCAAGATGAATTTCCATTCAATGCGATCATATTCTTTCTCATAATCTATAAGAAACATGGCACTCTATTGACCTGAGTTCTTGGCCCAATCCAGAGCTTCCCAGCAGGTTATCAAGTTCTCAAGGATGTATCTCCCCTTTACAAACCCTGTTTGGGTATTGTTGATAACTTTAGGGAGCACTTGGGCAATGTGGAGGGAGAGAGCTTTGGCCAAAATTTTGTATCCTACATTCAGCAATGTGATAGGTCTCCAATTCTTGATTAGGATTCTATCTCCCTCTTTAGGAATCAGCTTGATTAGGCCAGCATTTAGTGTAGAACCTAGAGATCCTGCATCAATGGCTTCCTGAAAAACTTTGTGGAGGTTGTTCCCTATCCACTCAATATTGGTCTTGTAGAACTCCACTATAAGCCCATCTGGGCCAGGTGCCTTGTCACTAGCCATATTCAGGATGGCATTCTTGATTTCTGCAACAGTAAGTTCTGCCCCAACACTGGCTGAATCTTCTCTTGAGACTTTCTTAGGAATAATGTCACTAATCCTCTCTAATGCTGCAGCCATAGTTCCATTATCTTCTATGGTAAAGAGTCTGCTATAGAACCCAATGAAGGTGTTAAGGATCTCATCTTTATCTTTGATGTTATTGCCTTGTTCCAAGATACAGGTGATCCTGTCTCTGGTCTCCTTCTTTTTAAGGGTCTGGAAGAAGAATTTGGAGCCTTTATCTCCCAGGTTGATCCAGTTAGCTTTGGCCCTCACTTTAGCACCTTTGGTATTATAATGTTGGAGTCTCCTAAGGGAGTCTCTGCATCCCACCACCTTGTCTAGAAGCCCAAGGTCTGTGGGGTTATTTTGGATCTGCAATTCTGCAGCTTGCAACTCTCGTACAAGCTTAAACTCCTTCATCCTGCCATCTTTGGCTTTCTTTTTCCCCACGATTTTAAGCATATTTTGCCAAGAGTATGTGGTTTGTCTCCATCTCTCCACTTCACTATCATGTTGGGCTATATCTTTATTGTACTAGGCTATCATTTTAATAGCAGCTTGTACAGCTTCATCTTTGAGTAGAGAGGAATTTAGGGCAAATCCTGCTTTGCAGTGGGGTGGGACATCAGGGGAGGGGATAAGGTGTATGCAAGACTGAATAGGGTGGTGGTCTGAGAGGGTATAGGGAATAAATTTTACACAGTTGTTTCCTGGGGTAGGTGGGCAACTGAAGAGTTGCTTGTTTAGGTAAATTCTATCTAGCCTGGAGTATATTCTTCTGTCACCTCTCTGGTAGTTTGACCAGGTGAACCACACCCCTTCTGATTCACTTTTCTTTCTGGCCAGGGGGTCAAATAGATTGAGTTTAGAGATCATCCTATTCTAGAAGATCATCTCATTTCCTTTCCATTCAAACCTCTGCCCTCCACTTTTGTCTTGGGCTCTTTCTATCATATTGAGGTCTACCGCAAGTACCCAGGGTATATCCTCTAATTCTGAGACCCAATTCCAGAGGTCAATCCTCTCCCGATGGTCATTAGGGGCATAAACTATGTAGATACCAAAGTTTTTCTCTCCGGCTTTGAACAAGACCCACACTGCTCTATTGCAGGGTGATACCCCCCACTCTTGAACCAACTTTCTCCATCTGGGACCAATCAGCATGGAGGCTCCTCCTTTGCCTCTCTGGTGCTTAGTGGAAAATGTCGTAGCATCTTTCCAAATACATTTTAATGCAATATCTAATGAGAAACCTACTTCTTTGACTTCTTGGAGCATGAGGATATCCACTTCTTTGTGTGTCTATACAAATCTTTTGACAACATATTTCCTATCAAAGGACTCTAACCCTCTGACATTCCATGAAGCACAGTTTAGAGACATGTGAATTATTTTCCTATGTCCATGGGAGTCTTAAAAATCTTAAAGCATGCTAGGATTCCCTTCTTAGCTTTCTTGAAGGGTTTGGGGTTGCTATGTAGAAGGGGGGTCTCCCTCTCTTCTTTTTGATACTGGTTCATTCTTCTATTTCCTGGGGGGGTTTCTTCTCCATCTTAGTATCTTCCTTCTTCTTACTACTCGATTCTAAGAAAAAGGTAAAGTTTCTTAACTCTAAATCACAGAGGTCTTTATGGCCATTGTTAATCTCCCATTCCTCCAGGTCCAAGTCTTCCTTGGGTCCAGTCTCCATACTCACTTCATCCTCTATCAAGGTGGATAGCATTGTTTTATTTCTGCTCTTTGGTCTAAAATTCCATATATTAGGGGGAGGAGGGAGGGGGGAGGAGCTGGGATAACAACCAAATTATAAGCATGGAGCTTATCTTCTTTAGATGTCACAAATGGTTGAGCATTTAGTGCATCTGGAATGGGGGAGGATCGGCGGGGTATGACAGTGCTATCCATCTTGTCAGCGGATGCACCCAGAATGGAAGGCTGGGTCTCAGGAACATTATTATTTAGAGGAAGCACTGAGTATGTCTTCCATTTAGGTTTAGGGATGACCCTTATCATGTCTGCCTTGTTTTTAATTCTTTCCAAGGTGATTTGCTGGGCATTCTTAGTCCTATGTTTCAGACTTGGGGTTATGGTGACTGTGTTAAGACCAAAGTCCAAGTTATGTGCAAGAGGGAGGTTTTTTATGGCCTCAGGGACCTCCAGGGTAAGTGTCAGGGGGGGTGGAGTAGTTTGGGCTTCAAACTGGCCTTTGTTTTTGTCCAGTGTTGCAGAGATAGCATCCGGGTTGTTCCTCCAGTCTGTGGTAGATTTTACTGTTGGGTCAACAATACCCTGTTCCATTTGGGGTGCAAGACATTTCAGGGAGGAAGAAGGGGCTAGATCCTATGAGGTTAAAATGGATGAGCTCTTAGTTGATTCTAAGGGTTTATCAGCCTGGGAAATGGGTTCAACAAGAGGGGTGGGGTTTCGTTTCTTCAGGATGGGGCAGTCTTGTTTCTTATGACCCTCTTTCCTGCAGAGGTAGCAACTGTTCATCCCACCTAGGAAGGTGACTAGACATATAATTGGTCATCCACTGAGGTCAAAATGTAGAGATTCAGGAAAGTCTATCCCGGGTTTCAGGGAGATGAGGATCATAACATCAGTGTGCGGGATGAGGGTGTTGGACTGATCAATCTGAATCACATTACCAACGAGGTCGAGTGCTTGCGGAATAAGATTAAGTAAATAGGGAGGGATGTTCTTTATAATGACCTAGCAGGGGCTAGATAGGGCTAGTACCTCACTGTGTGAGGTCTCGAGAGTCTAGGGAAGAGCTTTGAATTCATACAAACCCACTCTCCAGAACTACTTTTTGACTATTGCTTTCTGGGATTTAGGGTCTACAAAAAACATTAAAAACAATCCCTTTTGCAACATCCTACAGTATGAAAAATGAAACCCTATTTTTTGCCCCCAAATCTTTTGAAACTAGTCATTAAGGTAATTCATAGACAGTATATTGGACGCATTAATGGCAGTAAAGAAAATCGCAGTATCTTTAAGCCTAGATTTCTCATAATCAATTGCGACCATCATTTGGGGATTAGCTTTAATGATGCAATCAGGTGGCAAAGGAATCTTACCTCCAACTCTTTCTATGGTTTCCATGGTGGGGGTGAGCGTGGAGATGAATCGCGCGCCATCCGGGAGCTTCCTTTCATTCTGCACAGCTTCTTTGAAGGTCTTTTGTCAGGGTTCAGATCTTTAGGTTCCATCTCTGCTCTGGTCTCGTGTTTTCAATGTCACGACCGCTTCTGCAAGAATCTCCCCAGCCTCATCCTCTATACTTGGACAAACCACCTTAGTCTCTGAGATTTCTTTGGCTCTAATATCTTTCCTAGGGTCTACGATAATGCTTTTAACAAAACCTTTATTTCCAACATTGTTTTGTCGGGCGTGGTTTCTCTCTACATACTGACCACCGCCATACCCCGGGGAGGTGGAGGCCATTAATGGCTCCCTACTTGGTTACGTGGGAATAAAGTACGTGTGCGGGATTATGCCCTAGTTGCAAAGCCACTTTCTGGTGAAATCATATCTATATTTCAACTTTTGAAAAAAAAAATTAAAATATCATTAAAAAGACTAGGAGTTATTGAAATGTCACTTTTTCTGAAATAATTGTATTTCTATGGTAATTGGATTCAAAGTGGTATAAAACATACAATTAATAGACATTTCCAATTGGAAAAGTTAAAAAACTTATTTAACTTAGCTAGAATGAATCTAGCTAGACTATATGTTTGACCAAAATTAATTTTTAGTTAGAAATACTAAAATTCAGCTGTATTGATAAGTTAGCCTAAAAGGTGACAAATTATTGTGCTTTTACCCTGATAGCATAGCCTTTGATTCATTGGTTCTCTGAAGTCTTTAGCAATATGTCCACGACCATACAAATTATATCAAGTTGACATCAATGACAATACAATACATTAACTAATTTAATGCCTTGTATTAACTTTATGTGTCTCAATGATCATCAACTTAACATCTTCAAACAATCAATCAATTATAGTTCATCAATCTCTCCCTTTGGCATTGATGGAAACACACTACATTATCACACTATATTATTACTAATACAATATGAAATATAATAGTTGAAGTTCATCAAACTACCAATCTTATGTACTATAGCCGATACAAATATATGGTCCTCGATAAGCTTATATGAGCTTAGATTTGATTCTTTAATCTCTCTCTCTCTGTCTTCAATCCCTTCACTGGATAGATGTAGAATCTTTCTTCCTCTGATGTGATGTATTCTTTTCCTATGTCTAACTCTCTCCCTTTCACTGTTCTCTTTTCTTTTGATGTCTCTTGTCAGCAATTCTCTCCCTTTGTATGTACTCTCCCTTTTTGGTTACATCCCTCCCTTTGGATAATGTGATGGATATTGTCAGCAATCTCTCCCTAATGTGATAATGGATATAATCTATCCCTTTGATAGCAATGCCAAACAAATCCTTTCTATCCATAATATACTCCTTGAATTGTTAGGAATAAGGTGTCTCAACCTTGGATAATTCCTATTCTTATTATTTGTTTTGTAAAATGTATTTCTTGCAAGTAATGTAATTGTGAGTGTACATGTCTAGTTGGCATGTTGATGTGTCACTCCACTTGATGTGTCAGCATCTTGAATTGTGTGTAAGGAGATCATGGCTGAAATGGTTATGACGGATTCCTATGACACGTAAGAGCTA
>MU228302.1:206120-265111 GCA_018584345.1 Thuja plicata
AATTCTGAACTTGAATACACAGGAAATCAGAATTAATCACTATCAGAATGGTTCTTGAAAACTTGTCATCTGATTCCACAAAGATCTGCAGACTGGAAAATATGGAGTGTGTGACCATTGGAACACATTACAAAAGGAATTTTCTCAATTGGGTGAATTGATCAAAAGTTATAACATGTCAAACTGGGCTATTCAGATTTCTAGGCAGGACAAAAAAAACAGACAGTTCTGAGCAACCAACTTTGGGAAGTATGAAAACTTATCAAACAGATTCAGAATGACCTAAGGTTTAAAACATAAGCTCTTTGATATGCAAGGAACACATTCCCAAAATGACGGCTTATGAAATTCAACAGGGTGTAAGATACTCAGCAGCAAAGTAGGCTCCGGACAGCAAATTGACAACTAGCAAAATGCAGAATTAGGTGACCCCCTCAAAATGACTACTCCATAAACATATCAGAATTGGAAATCAGGAGCTGGGACCCACTGCATATGTCAAATGGAAGGCATTAAAGCCTCTTCCAAATTTTTATCTCATAAAAATCATCTGGGCACCTTTTTCAATCACTCCAACTGAGCCTTCTTACACAAATTTTCAAGGGTATTGACTTTGCTTGTCTGAAAATTCTAACATGGTCACTCCAAATTTGTTCCAAATTTAGGAGTACCAACAGGTGGAACTATTGACAAAGATATTATTGTGATTACCGTTCTTAGAACTTTATTGCCTATTTATTCTATAAGAGTGTCTGCAATACATGAAATGAGAGCAACACCTAGAAACAATATTATTGTTGATAGTCTTGTTGGAAGATTGATTTCTTTTGAGCTAAATAACTCTGACAACAGTGTTGTGCCTACTATGGAATATGCATTTATGTCTACTTTGAAAATTGGTAAATATGGTAGCAAACACATGATTATAAATAATAGTGATGGTGGCAGTGATGATAAGGAACTTGATGAACTTGAAGCATTAATGGTTAGAAGATTGCACAAAGGTAAAGGAAGATATAAAGGTAAACTACCTTTGATATGTTTTAACTATAAAGAGATTGGTCATTTTGCTGCAAGATGCCCTAACAGAAAGAATGATAAAAGAAATGATAGATCTAATGACATAAAAGATGATAGAGATTACATAAGTAACTGACAATATGACAGAAGGAATAATTGAGGTTACAAAGATAAAGGAAAGAAGGCTTGTTACATTGTTGAAGATAAAGACAATGACAGTGGTTCTGACAGTGATGAAGATATTGAGACAGTATTTGTAGTTTTGAAAGAAGATTCTGAAGAAGATGAGAGGTATGTTGAAACAGTACTTATTTCTAAAGTTAGTAAGCATGCCATTTGGGTTATTGATAGTGGTTGTACACATCACATGACTGGAGATAAAGGAAAATTTGAATTTCTTGAACATTATGATGGTGGATCTGTTAAAATGGGAAATGATACCCCTTGTCAAGTGAAAGGAAAAGGTATTATTATGTTGAAAAATCAAATCAAATGTGAGAATGCATATTGGGTAAAAGGACTTAATTATAATTTGTTGAGTGTTTCACATTTGAATAACACAGGTCACCGAGTTGCTTTTGAGAAAAAAAAAGATAGAATATATGATGGAACTAGAAAGTTGATCGATACTGGTGAACAATCAAAAGGTAACCTATTCTATCTTGATATTGTTGTAACTACTTGCTTATTGGAAAATAATGAAGATGTATGGTTGTGGCATAAAAGGCTTTGTCATGTAAATTTTGACAACATGGTTAAGATTAGTAAGAAAAGAAAAGTTGGAGGCTTACCGAGCTTATCTAAACCAGACCATGTAATGTGCAAGAATTGTCAAATAGGAAAGCTATCAAAATCTAGTTTTAAGAGCAAGAATTTTTCATCTACTGATATTTTGGAGTTAGTTCATATAGACCTATGTAGACCAATGAGAACATAGAGCTATTATGGGGACATATACTTTATTTTATTTTTTGATGACTACTCTAGAATGATGACTGTCACGTTCCTAAAAGAAAAATTTGAAACATTTAAAAGGTTTAAATGGTACAAAGCTAAAGTGGAAAAAGAAACTGGAAGAGAACTGAAGTGTTTGAGATCTGATAGAGGAGGTGGATTTATTTATGATGATTTCACTAACTTTTGTAATGAGTATGGAATCAAGAGACATGTTTTGCACCAAGGACACCACAACAGAACAAAATTGTTGAAAGAAGAAATAGATCAATTGTGGATTGTGCTAGAACACTGATGATTTAAAAGAATGTTGCACAAACATACTAGAGAGAATCTATTAGTATTGCTATATACACACTAAACTGAGTACAATTGAAGAAAGATAAAAATAAGATACCTTATGAGCTATGGTATGGTTATACACCTAGTGTGAGCTATTTTAGAATATTTGGAAGTCGTTGTTATATTCGAAAAGATGATTGAAATGGTAAATTTGATTCAAAAAGTGATGAAGGAATATTTCTAGGATATTCTACTAAGATCAAAGCTTATAAATGTTTGAACAAGACTTCTAACAAAATCATTCAAAGTGCAAATGTAAAAGTTGATGAATTTGCTGAGAAGAATGATATGGATAACATGAAATAACTAGAAGATTAGAGTAGATTTGTCTACATGGAAGAACCTGATACTTTACTAACACAGATGCCTAACGTTACCCTGCAACAGGGTAATGTTATCAGGCAACAGGAAGCACACACCGAGAATCAGGAAAATGTTGAAACTAAAGATCATGAACAAGAACACAATGAACCTATAGGAGAAGCCAATGAAGAACAAAGAATTAAACCTAAACTTACAAAATATGTGAGGAGACATCATCCACAAAATCAAATTATTGGAGATAAAAGTGTTGGCACGATGACTTGAAGTAAGTTGAAAGACAATACTTGTTTGATTTGTGAATTTGAGCCTAAGAATGTTAGAGATGCATTAGAAAATGAAGAATGGACCACGTCAATGAATGAATAAATTGAGCAAATATAAAAAAATAAGACATGGATATTAGTACCGAGATCGAGTGATAAGAATGTCATTGGCACCAAATGGATTTTCAGAAACAAATTGACTGAGAATGGAGATGTAACCAGAAAGAAAGAAAGATTAGTGTGCAAAGGGTATGCACAAGAAGAAGGTATTGAATATGGAGAAACTTTTGCACCCATTGCTGGACTTGAAGGAGTTAGAATATTACTTGCATACACAACATATAAAGGATTCAAAGTATATCAGACGGATGTTAAGTCTACATTTTTTAATGGAATACTGGAAGAAGAGGTATACATTGAAAAATCTGAAGGATTTGTTGATCCTGATCAGAAAAACATGGTATATAAGTTACACAAAGATTTATATGGTTTGAAATAGGCATTGAGAGCATAGTACGAAAGACTACACTCCTATCTTATAAGTATTGGATTTATTAGAACAAGTGATAACAACAATTTGTATTTGAAAGGAGGAAATGATGATAAAACCCTTATTGCTTAATTTTTTTTTGATGATATTTGTTACCACCCATTCTTACTTCCTCATGTTGGCCTTCTTCACAAGAATCCCCTCTAAAAAATTTTATTGATTTAAGTGTCAAAATACTAAACTTGTTTTTCCTACCTTTGACACTTTGCAAATACACCTAGCATGTTGAACTTGAACTTTGAACTGCCTTAGTTCAAGGTTTGAGGTTCACTGTCACCTTGCGATGTGTTCACTTTTTTTTTGAAAACCACGTGATGTCAGCGGCAAGTAACGCAAATTCAGCCTTCTCGTTGAACTCAAATATTGAACTATCCTTAGTTCAAGATTCAAGGTTCAAGTGTACAGTGAGTCTTGTAGTTGGTTCTTGTGATCGATTATCTTTTTGCCGCTCATATTGTTTTTAAAGCACGCCAAGGGGTAGTCCTTCTTAATAATCATGTAGGTTGAACTTGAACTTTGAACTACCTTAGTTCAAGGTTTGAAGTTCAAAGGAGGGGTAAAACTTGGTAATCAACGAGCATTGGTAATGAGATGACTGATGTGACAGTTGGCAGAGAAAGATTAACCTGTACGGGAAATCAATGATAATAATCATTGAAGTGACATTGTAAAGATGGTTTAATCATGAGAAGTTCAAAACATGATGTTTTCATTTATTTCATTTGTTGTCTGAATTTATATAACATAATGCTCAACTCCCGCATTAAATGTGTATCCCCGTAATCTTTTCTAGAAAGATGTTATAAATTATCGCTTAGCTTCTCCTTGTCAATTATGGTTATTCATCGCGCTTAAAGAGGTAATGTATCTTAGAGTTCTCCTTCTTCCCAAGCAGTAGAACAACTCTAGATAATTACAGGTCAGTTATTTCCCTTCAAAGCTCTTCTCTTTGATGTTTTGTCAAGTATGATTTCTACGCTTTTGCTTTGAATCAAATACCTGTTTTTGTTTTCTGTAAGTCTCTAGTTTATTTTAGTTGTCATTTACCTCACCATGAAAAACCCTATTCTTATTGCTGGTTTTACCCCAAGCTTAGTATGCTCTCTTCCCAAGTGTGAAGACACTAATATGCCTTCCCAAACCTTTAGATAAATTAGGGAAAAAATCAAGAACCCTTCCCCTGATTCTATGATGAAAAAAGTAGTTGAGAGTGGGTTAGCAGAGGCGGCCACCTTCCCAGTAGCATCACCATGCCTAGAATTAGTGGTAGAATGTATAAAGAAGACAGACGGAAGCCCTCTTGTTTTTATAAACAAAAACATAATTTTGAAGGCCATGGGTATACCTGAGGAGTCATATGAGGCATAGACAATAGCTACCTCCCAAACTATATTTTCTAAGGAAAAGTAGAGATATAGGAATTAAAGAGCATGGAATTGGTTATTAAAGTCACAGGTGGGAGGGTCTAGGTTACCAAAGCCCCTTACCATTGATCATTTCAAGCCTGAGGTCACATATTTAGTAGTGCTATTGAATAGGTTGAAGGGGAATCAACATGCATACTTATGGCATGATTAGATGTTTTTATATTCATGTGACCTTAAGAGGGCATAAATTTATTGACTGGGCAGAGGATATAGTGGATGAGCTTCATTAATAGCTAGCTAATTACTCAAGAAGAAATGGGTTCTACATGGTCTCCTAATTGTTTTATGTTCTTGCATGTACTAAGGAGTGGAAAGGCCTCTTTAAAGAGACACTCATCCCTGGCATAAAGATTTATGATTATCATCCTCATTTGCAAAAGGAGTCATACACAAATAGTTTCATGAAGTTTAATGGCATATTTTTGGGGAGGCTAGTGTTTGAGCTAAAGGGCGATACAAAATAGAGACTATTTAAAGGAGCCATAGATTTTCTGAACATCTACAAAAGTTATTACATACAATTCAGAAGGTTCATGTATTTAAGAGTAGGGGGAATCAATGGGGAACCCTTCAAGCTTCCCAGGTATGCCCTTGATAGCCTGGTTATTATGGAATTACGTTACCAATTGGTGCATGTACACAGACAACTAAAAGAGAAAAAAGGTAGAGCTAAGTCCTATTTTCCCATTGAGATAGGAATTTACAAGTGTAAAACCTCTGCAGATGCATTAAAATTAGAATTGGAACTCAAAAAGCTAAATTTGAAGACTTTTGAAGCTAGGAAAGATTTTGATGTTAGCGACTACGCAACTCAAAATTTTGGCCTAGTGAATGAGTTCCACCACATTCCACATATGCAGGACTATTGGGAGGATTGTGCTAATGACCGGGAGGTAATCAAAAGAAGATGGTCTAGGTTCACACTCGGTCAAATTGTTTCACTACATATTGATTTAGATATCATAGGTATAGAAGAAGGGGAAGATGATGAAATAGTAAGTGTAGAATATGAAAAGAGGGTTAAACATCAACCTCTACCTGCAATCAACTGGGGTATAAAAGAAAGAGATAATATCCATATTAAAACCCTTAGTGTTATTAACATGATGAAAGACTAGATAGAAAGTAAAAGACCTCCAAAAAAGGGAAAACATAACACTAGAGGAGTTAGCAAGAAACAATCTGTAGCCAGCTCTAGTCCTAATTCTAATGATTATGTTCCCATTGTAGGTTCTAAGAAGTCTAAAAAGAAGAAGGGTCCATCTAAATTCAAGATTGAGATGAAGGAAGAAGATTTCTCTGCTAAGCGGTCCACAAGAATTCTACGCTCTAGGAAACAGATCCCTGAGGAAGCTAAAGAGAAGGAGGTAATAGATTTGGACAACATGGATATTGATTAGAGCCCTCAACATACTCCCCTAAGGCCGGAAGCCAACCCAAATGAACAACATCCCAATGCTGGAGACTCCACACTGGTTATAGATGTGTCCTTGCATACCCCATCCTTGACTCTTAGCTAGCTTGAGACATCTATCAATAAAAAGAAATGTCTTGCCTATCACTCTACCTTCAGAAGATATGGTGAGAAAGTGCCTTGGAAGTGTAGTGAAGCCCAAAAGGATGAAGATATAATCCAAGATCATTATGGATGAAATAATAGGACATTGGGTAGCAGAATGCTCGGCTCCCAAAAGCAACAAGATTATTGGTGATATCACGGCTGATGACTATGTTGTATAAAAGATAGACCTCAGAGAAGGAACCAGAGAAGTAGATGTAACTCACCTGGAATAATCTACCAAAAAGATGATTAACAGGACCTTCAAGGATGAGAAGGACAAGAAAGAACTTAAAGCTCTCATCAAGCTGTTAGTTGAGTTCATTCAGGAACTAATGAATCCCAACCCTACCCCAATTTCTCAAGTCTCTCATTCCTTCGACCTGCGATCACCTGAGAGCCGCAAGGTTATTGAACAGGTTAAGAGGAGAAAATTAGTTGTAGATGTATTCATCTAGTGGGTACAGGGAATTATCCAAGGCACTAAGTATTATATTGCTCAATTGATTCAAACCAGACAGACAGTTAATGCAGTGATTGCTGAGATGCAGGGGGATATGACTGCATGGGAAAAGGAAAAGAGAAAATGGTATCTTATTGTGAGTCAAATGTATGAAGTTGAGAAGATTAGTGTAACCAAATTCCTTGTTGAAAAACCTATTGCTAGACTTGATAATGATATGTTCTATGTGGCTATGAAAATTATTGAATGGAGGAACACGATCCTGGAGTTTGGACATTAAAATTTGGTTAAACTGCTAAATGAGCTCAAGGAGCTGATCGAGATGATGAGCCAAGACTTGAAATGCCTGGATATAGCTTTCACCAAAGAAGATGGTCAAATTGTAAGGGAACTGGGTAATATGACTCAGGAATTTGAAAAAGAAATAACAACGGTGAGGGATAACAAGTCTTTTTCAGCAACAAACTTCACCGAGATGGCCAATGTAGAATCCATCCTAGGTGTGTGTGTTGATCACTTGGAATTACACAAGCAGAAAATTGTGCAGGTTCGTAATGAGAAGAAGTTGTGGAAGTAGATAGTTGTGCACATTACCCTGCCCTATCACACTGTTGTGGATAGCTTCTCTAGAGCACACGTGGAATGGCAAGCTGCTCAAGCCTCCAATGCCCAAGGCAAGTAGCCAAATCCTTCGGCGATTCCTTGGTCGTGGCCTGTTAGTTCCGGCACATGCATAGGATTTCATTTTATTGCATGTTTTTGTCTTTTCAGTTTTAAAGCAGTTTTAAAGGACAACTCTAAGGAGTTTTGTAATATTTTGATGATATATCAATGACTATATATAGCCAAAAAAAGGCTAAGTTATGGTCGAGACATTAATTAGTAGAAGTTCAGTAATTAGACTTGGTAATTTTTGGTTGTGATATATTTTGCAATCTTTTGGGATATTTGGAAATCAATGAAAGAAAAACTCTTGTTTTATGAATCTATGTGTTTATAAAATTGTGGAGGATCTCTGTTGGGGTATTTGGATTGGTTGATAAATGTCTTGCAGATCATTATTTTATCAGTAGTTAAAGTTTACTCTATTTTATTTATATTTCAGTAAATGAGAAAATCTGAAGTCTGTAGGCCTGATTTTATGTGTTGAATCATCTTTCAATGGAATTCATTGTATATTGATAAATGATATGCTTTCAAATGCCTTAATTACTTTCTGGTGAAAAGTAAAATCTCTACTTATAGTAGTTTTTATTTAAGTATTCATTGAATATCTTATCTGGGAGCTATACCGCTAAATTTAGAGGATCTAGATGTTGTTGTGTTATTAGATCCTTCTGTTAGAAAATTTTGTTGTTTTTAGATGGGTTACAAAGTGTTAAATTGATTTAAAGAAAGAAGACAAATTCATTAACTAATAGTTTTTCTGGCGACTCTACTGTGGAAGGAAAACATAGAAAGATCAGCTTTGTGTATTTATATGTGATGTTTTCATCATGGTATTACCTACTGTAGTGATACCTAGACAAGAGGAAGTTTCTATGGTTCTTCAACCAGACCTCCATTTTCTTAACACACAAGAGGATATTAGAGCTGACTTAAACGCTCTTGCCTAGAAGGTTAAAACCCATGATCAACAATACCAGCAATTCTGGCTCATGTTGGAAGAAGAAGAAGACATTGGTGAGTGGCTAAGGGGAATTCCAATAGCTCAAGAGGCTACAGTAGTTAATAGATCCATCTAAAGACCATAAAAAATCAACACTAGAGTCCCGTCGTTATACCAGGTCCCAAAGGAGGGAAGATATTTTTGACACCTTTTTCCAACAATGGAAAAATTTACAATTTCCTGCCACCTACATACCCAAAAGAAAAGCTAGGAGTAGACCCCCTTCCCCACCCAAAACATCTCATGGTGTAACATCATCTTCCAACAATTGGCAATCTCTAACCCTACCAGGAATCCAAGCTCCCCCTCTTATTATGATATTCCCAGCTATTTTGATGGGGCAACCTTTGGGGGTGGTAGTAGGCCCATTAAACTTAGGGGTAAACCATAATTTCCCAAAGGAGCAAGAGAGATCCTACCCAAATTCTATGGGGATGGGAAGGTTTCTGTTGAGGATCATCTCAATGCCTTTAATACTACTTGTGGGATCCTGGCTGTTCAACATGAAGACGTAGCAGTCAAGTTATTTGTACAAACCTTGGCTAAGTTGGCTACAGATTGGTTCTATCATTTACCCAATGGTTGTATCACCTATTGGAATAACATGAAAAGTAATTTTGAAGCACATTTTAAAAGCATGTCTGATGAGCATGCCTTATTATCTCAATTAACCCATCTCAAGAAGGAGATTCAAGAACCCATGCGGGAATTTGTAGCTAAGTTCAACAGAATAATTCAAAAAATTCATGTTGCAAAAAGGCCAACTGATGAGAATAGGAAACAATATTTCTTAAATTCCATGCCACCTGATGTGAGTTTTCATCTAAGGAGAGCTAGGGTAGTTGATTTACAGGCTACCCAAGATATGGCTATTGATCTAGAGGATGACCTAATAACTGCTGGCAAATGGAGGAAAGATGTGCAGGCCCCAAACACTCAGAGTTCTACTACTTCAGGCCCTCTTTTACAGAGGTTAGTAAATGATGTGATCACGATTAAAATATAGATTCCTAAAACAAGCACTAACCCCCCAGTTATACAAATATATTCCTAGGGGAAACTTAGACCAGGCGGGACCCAGCTATAGAAATACTGGGCACTCTCACGTGGAATACAAGGTGATAGAACTAGCCCCAAGAAGAGAAAACATGTGTACCTTCCATCTCATAGATGACCATGATGGTGCCACTTTCCCTGAGATGGTGAGGTCGATGCAGATTCTTGTAAATAAGGAACTGGTTGATGAAAAAGTTACCTGACGGCTCTGGAAACTTCTTCATGGAATATGACTCTGACTCTGATCGAGGAGGAGATATTCTGGTAACTCTAAAGGACCTTACATGTGCCATTTTGATAAGAAGCCATCATACTCCACAAACTAATGACCCTCCTGGACCTTCACAATGATGGGACAAAGGTAAAGACTTCTCACGTAAGAATTCTTTTTCAAAAAATGAAAATTCTAAAGAAGTAGGAGTCTTGCAAAAATCTAATTTTGATTCTTCCTTTGACATTGTTGATTTTTTTAAAAAGTTCCAAGATTCAAGTGTCACCAGCTAAATATATTAGGATGAATCCCAAGGAGTTGGATAGGTTATTTAGTTATGTCAAATCTGGATAGTATACCCCTGAAGCCTTTGCTAGCCAAGCCACGCATGTTGTAATGCCTGAAATATTTCAACCTGTGCTAGCCACATAGTCCACCAAAAATGAAAATCCCTCTTTCATCCCAAAGCCAGAACCCTTTTACCTGTCTTTTCTCATCCACGAGTACAAACTTAATAATTGTATTATAGACTTTGGAGCATCAGATAACGTAATTCCAGCCTCGGTTGCTAAAGCATTGGATCTCCTTTTGACCACTACATTTGGTAAATGCTATTCCATGGACTCAAATAAATTCCCACTTTTGGGTCAAATCAAAGATGCCCAAGTAGCCCTAGATGCACACCCAAGCAAAAAACTCAAATTGACCATCCTAGTGGATGATATCCCAGCCAACTATGGAATGTTGTTGAGTAGGACATTCTGCAGGGATCTTGGAGGGGAAATAAAATTAGATTGGTCCCAGGCCACCATTCCCATTGGGAATAATAATATCACCCTGCAACTGGAGACAAAATCAAAGTATACTATTTTCCCTTCTGAAGACCCCAAATCCCATATACTCTACCAGGAATGCGAATTTGGAAACTATATGATCTCCTTAGGTGCAAATGCGGGACAAGTTAAGAGAAAAGATGCAGATTCCTTATGGTCTCTAGAGTTTGATGGCAGTTGTGCTTCAATTGGTTCTGGGGAAGGGCATCTATTGATATCTCCCCAAGGGGAAATTTTTCCATATGCTTTCAAATTGGAATTTGACAATACTAACAACACCACTGAATATGAGGCTCTTCTAATTGGTATTGAAGAAGCTAAGAAAAAGAGGATTAAAATACTTAAAGCCAAGAGAGATGTAGAGTTGGTAGTAAGACAAATCAAGGGAAGGTATGTAGTAAATAACAAAAGGTTAAAGCATTATAGAAACCATGTATGGGATGAGATTGAGGGGTTTGATGCTTTTTCCATATGTTATTCCAAGAGCTCTACAGTAAGGCCGACTCCCTGGCAGCTTCAACATCACTTCTTTTGCCTCATCCTGAGTTCAAGGAAAATTATTATAGAATTGAAATGGTCTATAGGCCAAGAGTACTTGAAAATAAAAGCCATTGGTAGGTCTTCCAATATGATAAGCAGATTGACAAGTTTTTGCAGATGGTTGAAGTTTTTAGCACCACGTTCTTTGAAGGATCATAATCAAGTTGTGATGAGTTCTACCCTGATCTAGGTAAAAACATAGATGAAGGAATTTTCCAGTTAAAGGGAAACCACATACCCAAAGGTCTAGTTTCCTTGTACAATATTTTTGATCATCATGATGGAGTTAAAAAGTGACCCGACCCCCATGAGGTAGTTAATGAAGAAGATTTTGAAAAAGTAGACATAGGGGAGGAAGGAGATCCCAAATATATTAATTTGGGAAAGTGTTGTACCTCTAATAAGAAGAGGAGATTTATTAATTTGTTAAAGGAATTCAAGGACACCTTTTCTTGGTCTTATCAAGACCTCAAGAATTTCAAAGGAGGGAAGTTTAAATATCACATACCCCTCAAGCCAGGGTCTGCTCCATTCAAGAAGAAACTGAGGAACTACAATCTGAAGGTGTCATAAGCAATTCAAAATGAGGTAGAGAAAATGTTGTAAGCCCAAATCATTTACCCCATCCACCACTCTACCTGGGCATAAAATATTGTCCTTGTGAGGAAAAAGAATGGGGAAATTTGAATTTGTGTCGACTTTAGGAATTTGAATAAGAGCAGCTTAAAAGACAATTATGGACTCCCTGTGATGGACCACATATTACAGACAGTTGTTGGGTTGAAGATGATGTCCATGTTGGATAGATTTTCTAGTTACAATCAAATCCAGGTTGCTGACGAAGATCAACATAAAATTACCTTTACAACACCATGGGGCACATATGCCTATAATCACATGCCTTTTGGGCTGATTAATGCTGGTGCAACATCCCAGCGAGCAATGAACTCTTCCTTTAGTCATCTAATCAACAAGATAATTGTCATTTACTTAAATGACTTGACAGTATTTTCCAAAAGGTAGAATAATCACTTGAAAGACCTCAGAATTGTCCATCAAAGGTGCAGAGAACACAAAATATCCTTAAATCCCAAGAAATCTGTATTTTATGTTATAGAGGGAAAGTTTCTAGGTCACATCGTATCAAAAGATGGGATAAAAATTGACCCTGAGAGGGTGAGAGCCATTCAGAAGATTGGGTTGCCTTCTAACAGAACAAGGGTGAAGTCTATTTTTGGCCAAATCAACTTCCTAAGGAGATTTGTACCTAATTTTGTCGAGACTACTAAACACATGGTAGGTATTTTAAGTGAAAAAACCCTTTTAAGTGGAGCCGTAAAGAAATAAAGTCATTTAATGATGTTAAGGAAGCTATCACATCTGCCCCTGCGTTGATAAACCTTGATAAACCCTGATTACAAGAAAGATTTTGTTATCTAATGCTATGCTTCAGAACACACATTGTCTGGGATACTATCTCAAAAAAATGACAAAGGAGAGGAAGTGCCAATTTCCTTCACGAGTCTATCACTCAAGAAACATGAGTTGAACTACTCTATGGTTAAGAAACAAGCATATGTCATGGTAAGGGTTGTGAAGTATTTCAGATTTTATATCCTACACTCACATTCCACCATGTATGTACCTAGGACTGTTGTGAAGGATGTTTTAACTCAACAAGAGGTGGGTATGAATAAAAGAGCAACCTAGATCTCAAGGATCCAAGAGTTTTATTTAGATATTCATCCAACAAATTTAGTCAGAGGGAAGGGCTTGTGCAAGTTAATGGCTGAGAAAACATCAGAAGATCATACACCTCTGGTTCTCTTTGTCGGCTTACAAGACCCATGGTTCTCTAATGTTGCTTATTATTTGAATTATGAAGACTTCCCAAAGCACTTGAGTCTCAGAGAGAAGAGGAACCTTAGATTAAAAATAGAAAAATATGTCATTATAGATGACATCCTGTACAAAAAAGGGTGGGATGGAGCTTTTCTAAGGTGTGTAGATAAGGAGCAACAAGAGAAATTGCTCAATAAATTTCATGATGAAGCATGTGGTGGTCATTTTTCCTCCACGGTAACCACTTTCAAAATCCTTAGGAGATGTTACTATTGGCCTGGGATGTTTGGAGATGCATATAAGTGGGTTGCTAAATGTGAAAAATGCAAGTTGTTTAGTGGAAATCCTCAACTAGCATCTTTACCTCTGAGACCAATGGTAATTGAGGAGCCCTTTAGGTAGTGGGGATTGGATTTTATTGGACCAATCAAACCTCCCTCTAGCATTGGACATACACACATCCAGACCGCAATCGACTACTTCACCAAATGTGTCAAAGCGGTCCTAGTTAGAAAAACTACTTCTGAGGTGGTGTGTGATTTTCTGAAAAAATACATACTGGTCAGGTTTGGCATACCCCACAAGCTGGTCAGAGTTGAAAATGTTCTGTTATGATCATGGTATCCACTTATCCCACGCATCTGACTATTATCCTTAAGGGAATGGTCAGGTGGAGTCAAGTAACAAGAACTTGATCACCATTATGAGGAAGTTAGTAAATGAAAGTGCAAGGGATTGGCATAAGAAGCTCTTTTAAGCTCTTTGGGTCGATCGTACCTCACCCAAGAGGGAAATTGGGATGACTCTATTTGAACTGGTCTATGGCATGGAGGCACAGTTATCCTTACCCTTGGAGCTAGCAACATCAAATCTCCAGACAATAATTGAAGATCATGTGTTCCAGAATGGGCTCAAAAAAAGGATTATGTATTTGAACAAAATTCAAGAAGAGAGAGAATAAATGGTAGAGTGTATAGCTTTGCACCAAGCCTGGGTAAAGAAAATTTTTGATCGAAGGAGTAGACCACAAAACTCTATGGAAGGAGATCAAGTCCTCCTCTAGGACAAGAGAAGGGAGCCTAAAGGAGCACATGGTAAATTTTAATCTTTGTGGATGGGACCTTTTCTGATCAACAAAGCTCTAGGAGGTAATTCTTTTATTTTGAAACATCTTTATGGAACTATTTTTCCCCTGACCTTTAATGGTCAAGACCTTAAGATGTATCAAATGTAGATAAGCCTTTGCCTCTATGTACATAGTGTTCTTGTGTGTTTTTCTTTCCTTCTTTGTTCTTTTCCTGGTGCTTTTTGTTTTCTTTCCTATTTTGTTTTAAGGTTTGACCCTTTCTAAAATTGCCTCCTTGTTCTGTGAAACCAAAGCCTTTAGGTTCATTCTGCATCCTCATGATTTCTTGTCCCCATTTGGAGCCATTGTTACCACCCATTCTTGCTTCCTCGTGTTGGCCTTCTTTGCAAGAATCCCCTCTAAAACATTTTATTGATCTAAGTGTCAAAATCCTAAACTTGTTTTTCCTACCTTTGACACTTTGCAAATACACCTAGCGTGTTGAACTTGAATTTTGAATGGCCTTAGTTCAAGGTTCATTATCACCCTGTGGTGTGTTCTCTTTTATTTTGAAACCAATGTGATGTCAGCAACAAGTTATGCAAAGTCAGCCTTCCCGTTGAACTCAAATATTGAACTATCCTTAGTTCAAGATTCAAGGTTCAACCGTAGAGTGAGTCTTGTAGTCAGTTCTTGTGATCAGTTATCTTGTCGCCACTCATATTATTTTTAAAGAAAGCCAAGGAGAAGTCCTTCTTAATAATCATGCAAATTGAACTTGAAATTTGAACTGCCTTAGTTCAAGGTTTGAAGTTGAAAGGAGGGATACAACTTGGTCATTAGCGAGCATTGGTAATGAGGTGACTGATGTGAGAGTTGGCTAAGAAAGATTAACATGTATGGGAAATCGATGATAATCATCATTGAAGTGACATTGTAAAGACAGTTAATCATAAGAAGTTTGAAACATGATGTTTTCATTTATTTCATTTGCTGTCTACATTTATTTGACATAATGCTTGACTCCCACATTAAATACGCATCCCCACAATCTTTTCTAGCAAGCTTTTATAAATTGTCGCTTAGCTTCTCCTTGTCAATTATGGGTATTCATTGCGCTCAAAGAGGTAATGTCACTCAGATTTCTCCTTCTTCCTGAGTAGTAGAACAAATCTAGATAAGTGCAAGTCAATTATTTCCCCTCAAAGCTATGCTCTTTGATGTTCTGTCAAGTAAGTTTTCTACGCTTTTACTTTGAATCAAATAACTACCTTTGTTTTCTGTAAGTCTCTGATTTATTTTAGCTTTCACTTACCTCACCATGAAAACCCCTATTCCTATTTCTTAATGCACCCCAAGCTTAGTATGCTCTCTTCCCAAGTGTGAAGATATTGCTATGCCTTCCCAAACCTTCAAAGAAATTAGAGAAAAAATCAAGAACCCTCCCCCTGATTCTATTATGAACAAAGAAGTTGAGAGTGGGTTAGTAGAGGTGGTCACCTTCCTAGTAGCAACAACATGCCCATAATTAGTGGTAGAATGTGCAATGCACTATAACAATGAGGAGAGATGTATAAAGAAGACAAACGAAATCCCTATTGTTTTTATAAATAGAAACGTAATTCTGAAAGTCATGGGTATACCAGAGAAGGAGCCATATGAGGCATGGACAATAGCTACCTCCCCAAACTATATTTTCTGAGAAAAAGCAGATATATATGAATAATAGCACAAAACTGGTTATTAAAGTCACATGCAGGAGGGTCCAGGTTACCAAAGCCGCTTACCATTAATCATTTCAAGCCTGAGGTTGTAGATTTAGTAGTGCTACTGAATAGACTGAAGGGGAATCAACATGCATACTTGTGACATGATTGGATTTATTTTTATATTCAGGTGAGCTTAGGAGGGCAGGAATTTATTGAATGGGCAGAGGATATAGCGAATGAGCTTCATCACCAGCTAGCTAATTACTCAGGGAGAAACATGGTCTACAGGGTCTCTTACTTGTTTTATGTTCTTGCATGTACTAAGGAGTGGAAAGGCCTCTTTAAAGAGACACTCATCCCTAGCATAAATATTTATGATTATCATCCTCATTTTCAGAAGGATTCATACACAAATAGTTTCATGAAGTTTAATGACATATTTTCGGAGAGGCTAGTGTTTGAGATAAAGGGAGATACATAATAGAGACTATCTAAAGGAGCCATAGATTTTTTGAACATCTACGGAAGCTATTACATACAATTTGAAAGGTTCATGTATTTAAGAGTAGGTGGAATCGATGGGGAACCCTTCAAGATTCCCAGGTATGCCCTTGATAGCCTGGTTATTATGGAAGTAAGTTTCCAATTGGTGCATGTACACAGAAAAATGAAAGAGAAAAAAGGTAGAGCTAAGTCCTATTTTCCCATTGAGCTAGGACTTTACTAGTGTAAAACCTCTGCAGATGCATTAAAATTAGAATTGGAACTCAAAAAGCTAAATTTGAAGACTTTTGAAGCTAGGAAAGATTTTGATGTTAGAGGCTATGCAGCTCAACATTTTGGACTGGTGAATGAGTTCCACCACATTCCACATACGGAGGAATATTGGGAGGATTGTGATAATGATTGAGAGGTAATGAGAATAAGATGGTCTAGGTTCACACTCAATCAAATTGTTTCACTACAGATTGATTTAGATATCACAGGTATAGAAGAAGGGGAAGATGATGAAATAGTAAGTGCAGAATATGAAAAGAGGGTTAAACATCAGCCTCTGCCTGAAATCAACTGGGGTATAGAAGAAAGAGATAATATACATATTAAAACCCTTAGTGTTATTAACATGACGAAAGACTGGATAGAAAGTAAAAGACCTCTGAAAAAGGGAAAACATAACACCAGAGGGGTTAGCAAGAAATAATCTATAACCAGCCCTAGTCCTAATTCTAATGATGTTGTTCCCATTGTAGGTTCTAAGAAGTATAAAAAGAAGAAGGCTCCATATAAAGTCAAGAGTGATATGAAGGAAGAAGATCTCTCTGCTAAGTGGTCCACAAGAATTCTATGCTCTAGGAAACAGAGCCCTAAGGAAGCTGAAGAGAAGGAAGTAATAGATCTGGACAACATGGATATTGATCAAAGCCCTCAACATACTCCCTTGAGGCCGGAAGCCAACCCAAAGGAACAAAAGCCCAATGATGGAGACTCCACACTGGTTATAGATGCATCCCTATAGACCCCATCCTCAATTCTTAGCTGGATCGAGATGTTTATCAATAAAAAAAGAAATGTCGTGCCTATCACTCTACCTTCAGAAGATATGGTGAGCAAGTGCCTTGGCACTATAGTGAAGCCCAAAAGGATGAAGATAGAATCCAAGATCATTGTGGATGAAATAATAGGAAATTGGGTAGCAGAACGCTCGACTCCCAAAAGCAACAAGATTGTTGGTGATATCACGATTGATGACTATGTTTTTGAAAAGATAGACCTCAGAGAAGGAACTAGAGAAGTAGATGTAACTCACCTGGAATCATCTCCCAAAAAGATAATTAAGAGGACCTTCAAGGATGAGAAGGACAAGAAAGAACTTAAAGCTCTCATCAAGTTGTTAGTTGGGTTCATTCAGGAACTCAAAAATCCCAACCCTGCCCTAATTTCTCAAGTCTCTCATTCCTTTGACCCGTGGTCACCTGAGAGCCGCAAAGTTCTTGAACATGTTAAGAGGAGAAAACTAGTTGCAGATGTATTCAACCAATGGGTACAGGGAATTATCCAAGGCCTTGGGGATTATATTTCTCAATTGATTCAAACCAAAGAGATTTAATGCAACAATTGGTTAGATGTAGGTGGACATGACTGTGTGGGAAAAGGAAAATAGAAAATGGTCTCCTATTATGAGTCAAATGTATGAAGTTGAGAAGATTGGTGTAAACAACTTCCTTGCTAAAAAACCATTTGTTAGACTTGATGGTGATGTGTTATATGTGGCCATGAAAAGTATTAAATGCAAGAACATGATCCTGGAGTCTGGACATGAAAATTTGGTTAAACTGGTAAATAAGCTGAAGAAGTTGATCAAGATGATGAGCCAAGACTTGAAATGCCTGAATATAGCTTTCACCAAAGAATATGGTCAAACTGTAAGGGAACTGGGCAATATGACTCAGGAATTTGAAAAATAAATTACAATGGTGAGGGATAACAAGTATTTTTCAGTAGAAGACTTCACTGACATGGCCAATGTAGAATCCATGCTAGGTGTGTGTGTTGATCACTTAGAATTACACAAGCAAAAAATTGTGCAGGTTTGTAAGGAGAAGAAGCTATGGAATAAGATAGTTGTGCACATTGCCCTGCCCTATCACACTATCATGGATATCTTCTCTAGATCACATGTGGAATGGCAAGCCACTCAAGCCTCTAATGCCCAATGTGAGCAGCCAAATCCTTCGGTGATTCCTTGATCGTGGCCCATCAGTTCCGGCGCATGCATAGGATTTAATTTTCTTGCATGCTTTTTGTCTTTTCAATTTTAATGTGGTTTTAAAGGAAACTCTAAGGATTTTTGTAATATTTTGATGATATACCAATGACAATATATAGCCAGAAAAAGGCTAAGTTAGGGTCGAGACTTTAATTAGTAGAAGTTCAGTAATTAGACTTGGTAATTTTTGGTTGTGATATATTTTGCAATCTGTTGGGATATTTGGAAATAAACAAAAGAAAAAATCTCATTTTATGAATCTGTGTGTTTATAAAATTGTGGAGGATCTTTGTTGGGTTATCTGGATTGGTTGATAAATGTCTTGCAGATCTTTATTTTATCAGTAGTTAAAGTTTACTCTATTTTATTTATATTTTAGTAAATGAGAAAATCTGAAGTCTGTAGGCTTCATTTTATGTGTTGAATCATATTTCAATGGAATTCATTGTATATTGATGAATGATATGCTTTCAAATGCCTTAATTACTTTCTAGTGAAAAATAAAATTTCTGCTTATAGTAGTTTTATTTAAGTATTCATTGAATATCTTATGTGAGAGCTTTACTGTTAAATTTAGAGGATCTAGATGTTGTTGTGTTATTAGATCCTGCCGTTAGAAAAGTGTATTGTTTTCAGATGGGTTATATAGTGTTAAATTGATTTAAATAATGAAGAAAAATTCATTAACTAACAATATTATATTTGGAGGTAATGATAACCTATGCACATCATTTGTTGATGAAATGAGGAAAGAATTTGAAATGTCAATGTTTGGAGAGATCAATTTTTTTCTTGGCTTGAAAATCTTACAACATACTATAGGTATCTACATTACTCAATCAAAATACCTCAAGGAAGTACTAAAAAAATTTAGAATGGAGGAATCAAAACCTACTGGAACACCTATGATGACAGGATGCAAACTGACAAAAGAAGATAATAAACCTAAGGTAAATTAGATTTTGTATAGATCTATGATTGGTAAGTTGATGTATGTTGTTCACACAAGAATAGACATAGCACATTCAGTTGGAATTGTTGCAAGATTTTCTGCTAACCCCAAAGAATCACATATGACTATTGTAGAAAGAATTTTTAGATATCTGAAGAACACTGAAGACTATGGATTATGGTACAAGAGAGATGACAAATTTGAACTGAAAGTTTATACTGATGCTGATTGGGCTGGGAATATTGATGATAGAAAGAACACTACTAGTGGAGCATTCTTTATAGGTGACATATTAGTTACATGGATAAGTAAAAATCAAGGATGTGTATCTTAGTCAACTACAGAAGCATAATATGTTGTTGCTGCAAACTATTCAAATATTGCATGGATAAAACAACTTTTGAAAGGCATGAATGAAGAGATCACTGACCCAATGATAATTTACTGTGATAATAAAAGTGCAATAAACATTTCAAAGAACCCTATGATGCATGCAAAAACAAAGCATATATCTATCAAATATCATTACTTGAGGGAACAAGTACAATATAAACAAGTGATACTAGAATATGTACAATCAAAAGAACAACTTGCAGACATATTCACTAAACCCTTATCGAAGGATACATTTGAGTACTTGAGAGGTAGACTCGGGGTCATCCCTTGTCTATTGGTCACTAAGATAACTAGGAGGTTGCATCAACCCACATGAAATCATAATATTAATCATGTTGATGCAAAGCTAAGCTTGATTGACATAAACATATCAATACACTGCAAGGTACTTACTGCACCGAACACCAGAGATATTTTTGGCTGCTAAAGAGTTGTATATTTATTTTTGACATTGCTATCAAAGGGAGAGAGATTCAATGAAATATCTATTAATCAAAGGGAGAAGAGAATGATTAAAGGGAGACATGAAATATTTATCTACAGAGAGATCAAGAACATAAGAGTCAAATCTATAGAGAGAGTCTGCATGGTGAGTTTTCAATACTGACACATTTTATATATTAAAGCTAGGGAGAGCTACAAAATTGTTGCAGTTGTAGAACAAAAGTTTGGTCCTCTCACTTCATCTCTATGTGGATGAATTTTGCTATCCCAGGAGCATAAGAAAAAATCCTACAATGAGGCATGAAGGTGTGGATAGGTTGGGGTTTTAGAAAGGGAAAATCATTTTGATCTAAAACATTTAAATGTTTAAAGTTGAATAAAATTTAAAATTTTAGTTAAATCATTCTGAAATGATTTTAAAATGCATGAAATATTTTTTATAATTAAAAGAAGCAAACACAAGGGCATTTTCCCTTACACCAATCGTAAGCCAAAGGGGGGCACACTAGAAACAAGAGATGGAGTCAGGCCTATTAGGTTTGAGGAGGCCAAAATAGTAGGAGCACCACCTTGGGGGAGTCATAATCAACCTATGAAGAGTTATCAGAGGAGGAATCAGAGGCCAACACATTCGATTGATCATTATTTGCATCCTTCCACCAAGTGGTAGCACCTTTGTAGTGCAAGAGAGAATAATCAATAGCTAGATGACTAGTAGAGAAGCATCATTGACATTGAAAGGGGAGAACCTCATAATCCAAAGATTGATTCCAAGGCCTATACCCAACCATGAGAACCACATCCATCAAAAGGGGTGTGGAGATGTTAATATCCACCAAAATGCAAGTGAAGGTAGAGAGGCCCATAGTTATCATAGCCTTGTCCACCTTTAAGAAATGACCAATATAGTTTCCAATGGCCCCCAAGGAAGAATTCTCCCAAAACTGAAGGGGAAGATTTGGGAGGCAAACCCACACTAGACGCACACTAAGAATTTCAATAAGAGGGTTAAAGGAGAATGTCTAGGGTTTGACCGAAAGGGAGTGATTCCCCTAACCCCATAGCTTTCTCAACACCAAATCATGATCTTTAGAAGAAATTAAAAAATAAAAATAAAAAACCCCCTTGCATAAGAGAAAAGCTCAATGTTACCAGAGACTAAGGATCTCCAAGAATATAATACCCAGCGATGCAAATATAGAAGGTAAGGCTAGAAACTAGAAAATTGAGAGACCAACCTATAGTATTGGTAGAAATCCATATTCTCCACTGCATCTAGACCACACACCACCATACAGGATGTATTATAATAGGCAAGAGGTCAATATTTATCCTTTGAAGGAATAGTCACAACAGATTTGGCAATGCGAGAAAAAAATAATTCACCAACAAAAGTCTTTAGGGGGGTGGGAAACCCTTCCACCACCATTTGAAACCCCTGAATCACCAACAAGGTGTGGAGCTTACACCAGCTCAAGAAAATAAGTTTAGGGTGAGCCCCACACAACCCATCAGAATAATAGTGGGAACAACTACCACAACCGGTGAAGTATCTAGACCACCCATAGGGAAGGGAAAACTAGTTGTTCTAGTAGGCACATAGGCCTTCAAAATCATTTTTTTTGCATGGCTAGGGATACATGTTGGCACGGTAGTGGCAACAAATGAGAACGACATTGTGCAGACTATTTCTACACTCTTCTTAAAATGCATAATTTTTTTTTAAAGTTAAAGCCTTCTATTTTTGTAGCCTTGTCCTTCTCTCCACATGCCCTTTACTCATTGTCCCACTAGTTAGAAATAGAATATTCAAAAGGGGGCTACAGACATGTAGATAAAGTGAGATTTTAAATTGTAGATCATTTTATTTTAAAATGATTAAAATGTGTGATGAGAAATATTCAAAAGTGAATGGAATGTTATCTTTTGGTGGGGCCATCCACTCCATGTGTTCTCTATCTACTCCACCATGAGCTTGCGATTAAATTTACAAAACAACTAGCATAGGTGCAAAAGATAGTTTTGGGCAGGAATATAAAGTATTTGACTTGTCAAAATTTTCTTGAAACAATGAAATATTTTCAATGCTTTAAGGGTTCATATGCAACGTGTTTTATATCTCCCCCCCCACAGGCTTAAAAGAAATATCTAAAATTAACTCACAGATGAGTGGATAAGAATTCTCTGTAACTATGTACACAAGTGGTAGTTCCACCAATTAGGGTTTTAGTGTATGGATTCATAATTTATTTTGTAGGTAGGTTTTTCAAAATGAGGTGATGATGCCTTGGAATGTGTCTAGTGTTGTGCCATTTTCTAAGATGTGTCCACATGGTGACCATGAAGATGACTCCAAAGAGCTTCCACATAAACATCAGGTGTCTTTGTGTCCTAAAGAGGATCGATGTTGACCAATATTGGAAGGAGGAGTGATCATGGTTGCATAAGGGAGACTTATTCATCCATACTAAACTACCATGGTGTCTAATGATGGGAAGTGGCCATGTTTATTGCATTTTTTGGGATACACAATATGACTTAATGCACATTGTATGTAAGGATAATTTCATCTCTACATAGGTAACACAAAAATATGATAGTAGTCGTGCAATGGTATTTATATGTGAAAAATGGAAAGTGTGATGGAGAAATGGTGAATATGAGCACCCTTAATGAAGCACAAAGAATGAATTTGTGCATGGTGTCACGTTTATGTTATGGACCATGATAAAAAAACATTCTCTAGTGGTAGTTGGGAGTAGTTTTCAAGTGATGATTTTTCTTAGGGATTTTGTCTTTAGGAGTGTCAATTATGGGTTGCATTCTCATTTAATCTAAGGATGTTGTTTCATTTTATTTGTTTTCCTTTTCTTTGTAATTTCTCCTCTTTGTTTTGCACAAATGCATTTTCCAACTCTCCATCACAACTACTGCCAACTAGTTTTTATGAAGATTGGATTTAGGTGGAAGAGTGGGAGAAGGCTGACATGTTTTATCAAGGATAAGATGTAGGGGAAGCACATTACATGCAAGAAAACACATAAAAGAATCTATTGTACAAGTGAATCTAGTTAGGCATATCATTCACCTCACAATATTGCTTGACATCTTAGGGATGGTGGAAAATATGCAAGATAAGCAATAGAAATAATAGTATATGGAGGTATTTCAAGTTCCAAACAAGGATTGTGCTTTAATTATGAGTCACTTTATTCATTACTAGGAGCTAAGATTAATGATTTGGAAAATTTTGAAGAAATCGTACGATTGATTTTAATAACCTCATAAATATCATCAGAATCATTAGAATCAATATTATTTGCATCAACATTGCTAGCATAGATATCTTTATTATCCATATCATCATCCAAATTAAATTCATTAGGATATTTAATGCAAGAGAATAATTGTTTTGTTTATACAATTTTATCTTTTAAAGGTTTTATCCTCCCTTGGGATAGTCAAATGATGGTCAAATGAGATCAAAGCATCTTTGGGTGATTTATGAGAGGAAATATTTTGGGAAGAAAGTTCATGGGCCTTGACACAATGTCTTTAGCATCAACCTTTAGCACTAGTTTTTCTCTTAGTTTAGCTGGAAGTTTATGAAGGTTTGAGATCAATCAACATCACATCCTTTTTCTGTTTGTTGAAGGAGGAAAAAAAGGAGCCTCACTAGGTTAAGAGATGTAAGAGGATGGATGTTTTAAGATAAGTTGTGGTATTGAAGCATGTATAATAATAATGGAAGATGTGGGAAGGAATCCAAGTCCAAGATAAGGAGGTGGAATATCCTTACTTTTTATCAATTTTGATATCATTTCACATTTGAGGTTTTGATAATATAGGAAAATAATGTCTAGTCAAGGTTTTAATGGTTGAGGTGTTTGAAGCTAAAAGAATTCAAGGGTGAAGTTTCCATGATTCACTAATGGCATATATAGACTATAATATTGTGATAATACATAAATTATAAGGGCACTTTAAACACTTATCGATATTAGAATGTATATCTTTCATACAAGTAGGATAAATATGACTTATTCTCACTTGAAGTTGATTAGAGGTAGGGATAATAGAAAAGTTCACATCTAAGCACTTGGAACTAACTTCAATGGGAAGAGTGATAGAACCTACAGTAGGAAAAGTAAAATTATCATGCATCTTAATCACAATATCATATTTTTCATATATATCTTGATGAAACTATTGTGTAAAGAGATATTACCATACATATTGTATCAATGAGAACTCCTTGGGAGATATTTCCTTTAATTTTTGTAGTAATGCATAGTGGTCCATCAAGTGCCTTAATAGTTTTCTTGGAATCAAAGGTAATTTAAGGTTCAAGCTTAGGTTTATATTTTGGTTTTTCAATAAGGATTACAACATTGTTGGCCTCATCACACATATTATCAGCTTTCATGTTTTTAAGATTGCTAAGCTCAACAAAATTGGTGGAATGAGAAGGTTAATGATTAGTGAAGATTTGAAATTTCTTGTGAGGGGGTGACATGGATTCATTTCCCTTATCATTGAAATGCTCAATAGTTATGGTATTGGAATCAATAAGGTCTTGTATAATATGTTTCAACCTAAAATACTTTTCAATATCATGACTAGTTTGACAGTGATATTGGAAAAAGGCTTTTTGACAAGAGGGAGTTTCAAAACATTAGCATTAATTAACTTAAGAGTAATATTATTTAAAGACTAAAAAATTGGAGTAAAAGTATAAGATTTAAAGATTGATGATAAATAAACCACACCTCATTTTCACTGTCACTTATGTTTCAACGTTATTTGAATAATTGTTGCTAATCTTGATAAATCCTTTATTTGGCTTGTGGAACTATTGGAATGATTATTGAGTGGGGTCATTATTGTCAATCAAAACCATTGATGTAGATGATTCAAATTGGCTCACTTGAAGCTGATAATTATGAAGCACTCAACACAATTGGGTGAAAGATGTAAAATCAAGAAAATAGTAAATTATCTCTAATTTATTTTAGCTAATTAGAAATGATAATTATTTGAACATCAACATAAAGTATAGTATAAATTTTTTTATCATGCAAATAATTATATCTATCATTGAAATTAGTTGATTTTAAATCAGTCAAAGTAATTTGAGGACCGATATTATTTTGAAATTGTTGTAAAAATGCATTAGTTATATTTTGAAAAGAGTCAATAGAATGACCCAAAGAACAATACCATTGCAAGGATTTATCTCTAAATGTTCTAGAAAACAATTTATCCATCAGTCTATGATCATTTGATAAGTCACTACACAAGGTTTGGAATGTTTTCACATAAGTCAAGGGATTCACCTTTCCCATTGTATGTCTCTAATTTAGGAATTTCTATGTATTAAGGGATAATGGTATGTATAATATTTTGGAAAAGTAGGATAGCTATATCACAAGTTGAAATGTTTAATTTGGATTGAGTTATGAAAGATAACTATTGTTGCAAGGATGAGACACATTGAGCTAGGTTACTGATGGTAGCATCAGTGGATAGGTTGGTATTGGACATGTATAATTGTGAATAGGTCAAAGATTATGGGAAATGGATGGAGCATTGGAAAGCAAAAAAATATGGTAAGTGGGTGTACCATCCTAAAAAGTTAGCATCCATGATTGTATTCTCTATTAGGCCACATTTTGGTGATTTCAAGATTTAATGTTCATAATGCTTCATCTTAGCTACCTATTTATGCTTAATCCCACATCTACCTCATTATGACATCCAATCCAAATTTTAGCACTTTTTCATAGGAACATAATGTCCTAGACATTATGTTCCCAGGAACACAACATACTAGAAGTTATGTTCCAAGGAACACAACATCCTAGACATTATGTTCCCCCATAATATGTCCCAAATTTGAACCATAGCCTTGTGTCAGTGTTTTGGTGGGAAAATAGGTCTCATGGTCAATGTAATGCCCCACCAAGGCACCCTTGGAACACAGGGATAAATTTGCACTAACATATTTTTTAAAGGTAAGATATACATTAAGTGCCTTGGAACACAGGGATAAATATGCACTAAAATATTTTTTAAAGGTAAGATATACATCAAGTACTTAACTAGTGTATGCAATTAAAATCCTAGTTGTTGCATCACAAGAAAATACATGCAAAGGAAAATAATCTAATTTACACAAGACATGTTAAATAACTTGAAATGCAACCAAGATTCTCACTACAACCTTCGATGAGCTAGAAACAAGGGCACCTAAAGAAACCTTGTTTGGTGTGCTCTTAGAGATCTTGTGGGTGTGCTCTCCCAACACAATACAAAATAATCACATTATGATGGAAGTTAGTGATGGCATTATTTTTCCATTAGTATGAAAAGAACACTTTCAAAAAGCATACACCGAAATACAGGACAAAGAGCAAACTGAAAATGCAGATATCAAAGATCACCAAAAACTGCTAAGTACAAAGAAAACCAACGACACAATTTAGTGTGTAAACCAAAAATGCAAAATAGAAAGGATGAAGAGGAACTTGAAAGTGGAACCGACATGCAGGTCATAGTGCAAACTGAGAGAAAAATCATAGAGGAACCCACGAGACAATTCAAGAAGGAACACCGAGAAATAGTCTAACTGACTTCAGAGCATAACCGACTGACAGAAACTGAAAAGTCAGTTGCAGCCCACAAAAAGTGGATATGACCTCCACGTCAGATAAAACAGTCATGTTCTATTTATAGAGTCTTGATTTGTTTTTAAAACCATTTCTTTAGGGACAAGAAACACGAATGTAAGTGTTTTAATAAGTCTAACTGATTTTAAAAAAAAAACATAAACTGGGAGATCTGTAGACCTTATGGAAAGACATATTGTCAATTAGTGTCAAAACACTTAGTCAACTGAGTAATCAACATTGCCCAGGTGATTAGCATTTCCCAAGTGATCAACATTTCCCAAGTGATCGATATTGCCTGAGTGATCAACATTGACCGAGTGATCAGTATGACCCGAGTGATTTAGAGTATCGCTCGAGTGACAGTTTATCACTCGAGTAGACTTCTGGACCCGAGTGACAGTTTGAAGGTGACCTTGCATATATTGTTAAATATAATTTTTTTTATTGCAAGCCGACTTACATAGTTATTTGTTGGATAAAGATATATATGTAAGATAGTTTGTTTTATCCAATGTGTGAAAAAGAATAAGTAAGAATGTATGCATAAGTGTAAAGACATGCGAATGGCAGTTTGATTAAGAGTAGAAGTATTTAGGAAAACAGAGTCTCATCTATCACATTTAGGTGATTAGTTATATTCAGAAGGATCTTATTCAGCAATCACAGTTGCACAGAGTAGATCATCAACTGGTTCTTTCTCACAGGTGGATCAGTAAAATCCTTTAACAAGGTGCACCTAACAGTCCTTTCTCTAATTCTCTTAATAGAGTTGCATTACTTATTGTATTGTACAAAATCCTTTAACAAGGTGGACCTAACAGTCCTTTCTATGCTCCTAACAGGGTAGACCATCATAAGTGGTCATTATAAGCTCTAACAGGCTAAATTTATACTGCAGTACTAAATCTTGTGGGTTTCATCCCCACCCCAGTTTTACTTTCTTTTGGAAGCTTTTTGGGTAACCAAATATTGTGTTATGTTTTGTGTATACATCTTTACTTTCAAGTTCTATGCATGCAAACAAATAAGTTAATCTAATTGTGGATTAAAAAGATTAAGTTTTATTGGTTCTTGATTCACCCCCCCCCTCTTAGTCACTGGGCACATCATATATTTCCAACAATTGGTATCAAAGTAGTGGTTCCTTATTAGGAGTTTAACAACTTGAGAAAAGATCAGAGGCTATAGAAACATACATACTAGAGAAATCCATCAAGAATGAAAAGATAGATCTTAAAATGGCCATAGATCAGATCATGAAACTTAAGGAGCAACTCTCTCTTTCCTTGAAAAGAAGAAAAGAATTAGTAGTACAGATGAATGACAAGAACTATATTGAAGAAAGAATTGAAGAATTTTGCAAGGAAAGAAGTTCTGAAGAAGCTGATGCAACCATTGAAGACTTACTTACAAAGAATCTCTCTTTACATGAAGAAGTCATAAAGTTGAAGAGAGAACAGGAAATTCACTCAATCAGAATATGTGAAGTCAAGGAACTAAAGAACAGAGCAGAAGATGATAGAAATATAGCACAAGAAGATAAAATACTGTTGAGTACAAGATTAGAGGAAAAAGAAAAAGAAATCCAACACTTGTCACTTCAGCAAGCTGATTTGGTAATTCAACTCAACAATGCAACATAGGAAGTAGACAATCTAAGAACATAAAATGAAAGACTGCAGAATGATCTCAATGCTAAAAAGAAAACAAATGAAAGTGTGATGAATTCAAAAACTAGCATGGATCAGGAGAAATGTTTTAGACATCATGGATAGAATGGATTAGGTTATACTGAACAAGGTGAATCCTCACAACAAGGAGCTCAAAGGAACAACAAGCCTACATGAAATCATTGTGGTAAGTTGGAGTATACATCAAATAAATTTTGGAGCAATGGAAAGTCAAAATTTAATGTAAAATGCTACAGTTGTAACAAACATGGACATAGAGAACGTGAACGCAAAGAGAAACCTAAGTTTGAAGGAAAATGCTACAAGTGCAAAAAACAAGGTCATAGATCTTCCGAGTGCAGAACTAAGAAGTGGAATCCTGCTGAACAATTAGCCAAGGTAATTTTTGGTTGGGATTACAACACATGGTACAAATGTTGTCATTTTGGTGAATATGGACACATTGGTGAAAATTGTATGAAGAATCACTTCAGAAAAAGGGATCCTACTAAGAGATGTTATGTATGCAAGCGACTCAGTCATCTAAGCAAGAATTGTATGAACAGAGAAAAAGTTGATACTAGTTTTGAGAATGGAAAACCCAAAGTCTCAGAAACTAGAACTCAGACAAGAAAGCAATGGGTAAGGAAATCCTCAAATAATTTAGACCAAAGCAATGAAGGATCTAATAACACCCTAAACAGTGAACTGGGTGGATCTACCATTACAGAATAGGAATGTAAGGAGATGATTGGAAATGTGCAATACAAGACATCTTACATCAGTTCCAGATAAGATAAATAGTCCAAATCCACATATTGATGCATAAGGACATATTATATTTACACCCAAGTTAGAATGTTAGTTACACCCGAGCTACTCTAGCTTAACCGAGCTGAGTCGGGCGGTATTGATAATTGGAAAGTTGGTTTCACCTGAGCTTCCGAGTGAATATGAGAAACACCCGATTTATGCCAACTACTATGTATAAAGAATTTAATGAAATACTCTAATGGTTGAAAATCTCTTATAAATGAAGGATTGTAAATATTATTGATTACAAAGCTTTCAATTTATGAATTAATTCAGATCCCTTAGCGATTCAGTGTGAATTTGTGATTGAAAGAAAAGTTTGATCATTTCGTCCAAACAGATATGGCATCCACTTCCTGCAGCAAGGTCAAGAAAGGTTATGAGATGTTAATAAGAAATGCAATTTGTGATCTTCTAGTGTTTAAGCTTCATTCAATAGTTGTAGAGGAGATAGACCCGATGGGAGCTCATTCCCTGATTCCTCTGAGAGTGTTACTAGTTAACGACATCTAAAGCTTCTATCACTGCAACATACATGAGCTTGGAACTATTGAGATGAATAAATAATATGATGAATTATGTGCAAATGAGAGTGTGAAGCCTGAGCATAAGCACCTCGAAACCAAGGGTTTGACACACATCATGCACATGCCAAGATATTTCCAGACAAAATGGATGAGATATGTTCTTAGTCATATCCACGACATGCAACTATGGTTGGAACATCCTGTAATGCTCACGAAGCAGATGATTCATTGTGTCACTGGGTTCCTGATGCTAGATAAGCTGAAAGCTACCAAAACCCTAGCTTGGGATGACCTAGCTGAGTTTACTCTTGCTGAGTGGGATGGCAGAGGCATGAGACTTAACAGAGTAATTGATATGGAATTGAAATTTGGCATTCATGTTATATCCCACAAGATATACAGTTTGAGAAGACCCAACAATGTTACGTGTGAAGCTATTGGCCTAGCATACAAAGTGGTGAAGAAGAATATAGTATTTGACCTAGTAGAATTATAGCTCGTCCAGTTGAGAAAGAGTATGGAAAGCATCCGAGTATCCAAATCCAATTCATGTAAGTTTGGTTCTCTTCTAATATGCATACTCTTTTATGTTGAGAAGTTCTTTCCCTCCAAAGGAATAGTAGCATGGAAGAAGGATAGACCAATAATTCATCAGATTAATGAATTCATATATGAGTTAGGAGATAACTTTGATAACATTATGGATGGATATTTTGAGAGTTTCAAACATAAGATGCAGAGTAGGTACAAAATTCCCAAACAACTAGTTGAGAATTACAAAGATGAAATCTATTTTCTAGTTGATTGTGATAAGGTTTATCTACAAGCAGTAAAGCGTAGGGTTGCATGGGTAAAACCCCTGCCATATGAAGTAAAAAACGATGAGACAAAATATATCATAGAGGCCCTTGTAAATGAACCTGTCAATCTAAAGGCACCTTACTTTGGAACATATGAGGAAGCAAAGAGCAGGATATTTGTGGAAATTGAGATTCCCAAGATATTGAAAAGAGGTAAGAAGAGACTTGATACATTCAAGAAGAAGTATGGCAAGACCCCCGACTCTCCTACCATCTCTAAGAGTAAAGAGGATATAGTTAAAGTAGAGGATGTTGAATCTAAAGAAGAAAAGGAAGAAACTGATATTGAACCTCCACAAAAGAAGAGGAAGGAAACACCCAAACAGAAAAAGGCAAAAGGCACTACCCCTGTTGTCACCTTGAGGAGATCAAGGAGAAGAATTGTACTAAGAGATGATGAGGATGATGATGAAGAAGATGATACTATGGTTTTCACTAAACCAACACCCACACTTGATCAGAATATTAAAGAGCTGAAAGATGGAAGAGCTATGAGTTCTTTAAAGTCACTGAATTATGCTTCTAGGACCAAGGAAGAAAATAAGAAGATTGAAGAAGCAGTGGTGGCGAAGATGGGAAAATGGAAATATGACCCCTTCAAGCTGAAGAACTATATGACTGAAGACCTATTTAATTTATTCTCCATTCCCTGGAAAAATGCAGTCCAAACTAAAATGGACATAAGGGAAAAAACATTGAATAAATTTATGCCTACTGATAGGCCATTTTAATGGCATCTTTTAGATACCTTAGAAGAACTTTTGATAGGTCCTTTCTTATGTTTTCTATTATTATTCCAAGACTTTATGCCCTAAAAATATTATTATGTGGTAGTCAACCACTGAACCTATGCCATGGACATATACTAATTAATATGCTTTATCGAGATGAATATGCTTTGTTTTATTGCTATAAAATCATGATCATGTTTTATGAATGAATTGACTGTTTGGACAATAGATAATGTTTGTAATTTGAATAAATGCCATGAATGCTTTTATCCTAATGGTGTTAATGCAGCCCATCAAAGTAGAAATTGTCATCCTGTCTAGGTGAGCATGTCTATGTGCTAGTCGCTTGACTCGGTCCTGTAGCAGATGTGCACAGATGAAACATCGGCGCAAGAGTGGTGGAAGGTTTCCAGATCGATCCAAGTGGAGACAGTTGAGAAAAGACTTAGAGAGTGTAATAATTTATTTGATGAAATCTAGGAGAGAGTGGGAAGTTAGATATGTTGTCTACGTAGTTCTTTCCTCTCTTCTTGACCGATTCTATTTCCTATTTTCTAGTTTTCCTTTCTGTTTGATGGTTGTAATAAAAGCTCTGCCTTTTCTGAGGGCATGTGGAGTTTAGCAGTTAGATATTTTTCCCTTTAAATAAATCCCCACTCCTGTGTGAGGAGGGAAGTAGTATTATTATACTTTCATTATGTTATTTCATTGTGGAGAATTCCTGTACTCTTTTATTCAAGTTAATGAGAAAATGAAGTTTTGAGTTCAGTATAGTGTAATTGAGTGTTTTGGGTACTCACTTGAGGGGGGCCACTTGGTGAGGAATCCATAGTTTAGATTCATTCTAGTTAGTTTTCTTTCCTGCATTTCTATTATTTCAATTCCTATGCTGAATAGCTCCTGCAGCCAAAGCCACAGGATAGCTACCGCTTCCTATGGCCGAGTAGCAGAGTAACTAAGCATTACAGTTGTTTGTGTGCACTCTTCCATCCTACCAGCAACCTTCATTTCCATCATTTATTTTCAAGCATCTACTTTCACAACAATAGTTTAGATTTCCTTTAAGTATTCATTTTATGTAGCAATAGTATAGTTTCCTTTCGAAAGCATTTATTTCTTACAGCCATAGAATAGTTCTCTTTCAACATTTATTTCCTGTAGCAATTATAGAAATGAGTGGTTGAGAAAGTGCTTGGTGCATATATTTTGCTAGCCTATTTCAAGTAACACGTCACTGGGTTGACATATTAAATGAGTTTATTATAAAGTGGATGAAGTGCTTAGTTGGATGTCCAATCCCCGAGTTAAAGGATTATGCCTAGTTTCTGAGTCTTTATAACAAGTGATCATTTTTGGTGCCTTTTCCGGGGATGGTGCCGAGCCTGGTTCTTATTCAACCATTCCTAGGATTTGTTTACATGCTTTCATTTCCTATTTTTAGTAGATTAAGCCTTATCTTGACAAAGCAAACCGCTATTCACATCATTCCATACTATCTGCATGCATAATAGATGAAGAGACACCTGAGGAAGGTACTTTCCAAATCCACACCACACCCTATTTAAGGAAGAAAACTAGTCTATTGACGCTATTGTTGAGCTCTCTGAAGCCCCTTCATCATCCTCATCTTCTAAGGGTGACTTTCATGGGTTCTTCCAGGAAAAACCATAAGCCAATCTGTTTATTGAAGCCTTTTCCAATCTAGACCTACAAAATCCTCGTGAAGAAAATCCTTGGCAATTAGTCATCTACCAACCTCAGAAGCCCCCTCAAAATCCACCTTCGTAATAATGAAGGATGGATAATCCTACTACATTTCCTTTCCCTATATCAAATCAACGAGATAACAACAACCTCAAAAATATTCCCTATTCTGCTCTTCCAAAATTTTACGGCCTTGTCACAGAGGACCCAGATACCTTTCTCTTCAAGTTTGATATCCTTTGTAGGAGCTATGAATACACCACCAATTCCCACAAGATTAAGCTCTTCCCTGCAACACTTAAAGAGTCTACATTGCGATGGTTTATGGGCTTAGGATAGGATGTTGTCCATAATTGGGATGAAATGAAGGATGCTTTCTTGCTGAAATATAACGAGTACTGTAGAGGGAATGATATGCAAGGGGATGACATATTTAAGATTTCAAAAAAGGAGGATGAGAGTCTTGAGGATTATGTCTCAAGGTTCGTGTTTAGTTTGCAGAAGATTACTCAACACGAGCTCAATATCTCAGAAGTTTCTCTTTTTGCGAGGCATTCATGATGGATGCATAGAGGCACTAGACCTAATGGCTAGAGGAGATATCACCTAGGCATCATGGGATGATATCCAAAAGATCTGCCTTAAATACTCAAGAGTTGTTGTTAATAAAGGAAGAGGATATAAATCCACCCTGGGCAAGTCCAATGGTGTTGGTGCTTCACGGACTGAGATAACCAATCTCTTGTCTGATTTTAAGAATGATATCATCAACAACATGGCCACCCAGCTGGACACCATGTAGGCTAAGAAGAAACATGAGGAAGTAGAGGCCATGCTAGCAGAATTCTGTCCACATTATAGAGAGAAGAAGAGAGACTGCAGATGCAAACTGGTTGCTAACATGGAGACTACACAAATTCCAACTGATTACAAACCAGTTTAACTAGAGGATGAGAAGTTGTTCTTCATCGCTCAATGACAACCATGGGTATAGAGACAAGGTATGCCCTAGGATCCTCTTTCATTTAGTGGTCCTTTTTATAATAATCAATGGCAATCCCCCATGAATTACCAAAATCCTCCCTGGAACAATTCCCAGAATTAGTGGTAGAATTACCCCAATCCACAGTGGCCAAACCCTCCAGGAGGTTGGAAACAACCTCTAGGGGCATGACAACCACCACAAGGTATTTGGTAGCAAAAACCATAGTGGTAAGGTGGCCACCAATGGCCAAATCAACCATAATGATTTTTTCCACCACCTATGCAGCCTCTACAACAACCAGCTCTTTTGCCACCTCCTACAACTACTAATTTGCCCCCTAAGCCTACTCAGTTACCTACACAACCACAACCAAACCCTAATAATCAACCTCCTCCTCCACAGAAATTTTTTTATGCTACAGACCAGTCACAGTATCCCATGCAATACCTTGCGTATGCAATTAACCTTGATGATATTCACCTGCGGTCCGGTACCACTCTGCCTGCACCTGAGCCTCCTGTAATCACTAAAATGACTTCTGAGGAGCCCAATCAACCCAACAATCCATCTAATCTAGTAGCCCTTGCATCACCAGCTAAGACCAATCAGCCTACTGTGCCTCCTTTCCCATAGAGATTATAGCAGAGCAATTCAAAGACCACTGATGAATCAACTTTCAATATCCTAGACCAACTAAAGAATGTCAGCGTTCGAATTCCCCTTTTCCAGGCAATCAAATATGTTCACACATATGGAAAATCCATCAAGGAATCTTTCTTTAAAAATCCTGGCCGCAAGAAGAAGGATCCCTAGACTGTCCATGTACTGGGCAAACTGGTAGACATTATGTTAGGAAAGCTTACCATCCCAAAATATTCTGACCCTGGCAGCCCTGTTGTCGAGGTCATTATTAATGGGACTGCTATAAAAATGCCTTGATTGATCTTGGAGCCACCATTAGTGTCATGACCAAGGAAATTATGCAATGCCTTGGTATCACCAACCTCCACAATACACCTACTATCCTGCAGCTTGCAGATAGTTCGACTGTAAAACCTAACAGCGTGGTGGAGGACATTGTGGTTGACCTAGAGTCTTGGTCTTACCCTACAGATTTCATGATCCTCTCACCAAAAGCTACCCTAGGAGGCTATCTAATTATTTTGGGACATCCTTGGTAGGCTATCGCTGATGCCTACATTGGTTGTCGGTCAGGAGATATGACCATTTCTGATGGCCAACACACCAAAACCTTGGCCTTGTATCTTCATGCTCAACCTCAAATAGAATTAGCCTCTCCCATATGACTAGATGTAGGAGAGAAAGATGAAGTGATTAATTTAGTCTCCTAATTAATGATGTTAACAAGGGACCCCTTCCTGCAACTTCAGGAGGAATATAAGGTAATCACCAACATCCTACATAACCAATATGGATCGAGCTTAGATCATTTTGATAGTTCCCTCCAAAATTACTCCTTGCAGCCATTGTACTCTGATTACCAAACCTCTTCCCCTGTATCCAACTAGCTCTATCACCAAATGCTTCCCTATGACATCCAACTACCCTCATTGACTGATGCATCCATGGTAGAGCTCACTCAACAACTAGAATTTTCCCCTGAACACTACTTAAACATTAATAGCAAACTTTCTCCTCAGCAACAAACATCATTGACCAAGATACAAAAAAATCATGCTACAAATTTTGCCTAGGATAACATTGATATGAAAGGTCTGGACCCAAAGTTATGCACTCATAAGATCTTTCTAAAGGACGAGAAACCCCCAGTAAGGCAATTTCAAAGATGTGTCAACCCTGCCCTTCGTGAGATAGTCAAAGCTGAACTCCAAAAACTCATTAAAGTCAGTTTCATATATCCTATATCAGATAGCTAGTGGGTTTCCCCACTAGTAATAGTTCCTAAGAAAGGTGGAAAGTGGCGAGCATGTGTCGACTATAGAGAGCTTAACAATGCCACCAAAAAGGACCATTTCCCCCTTCCACTCATTGACTAGGTCCTAGATTCTCTAGCAGGAAAGAAATAATTTTCTTTCTTGGATGGGTAGAGTGGATACAATAAGATCTGGATTCTTCCAGAGGATCAGGAAAAGACCACATTCACCTGCCCGTGGGGGACTTTTGCTTATTCAATTTTTCCATTTGGCCTCTGCAATGCCCCTGCTACTTTCTAGCGGGCGGTTATTAACATCTTTGCTGATATTTTCCATGACTGTATGGAGATCTAAATGAACAAATTTACAAATTATGGGGAAACTTATGAGGAAGAATTGGAAAATCTAGAAAAATTCCTCACTAGATGCAAATAACATAACCTATCTTTGAACAGGGAGAAGTGCTTTATAATGATGCAGGAAGGAGTGGTGCTTGGTCACTACATTTTTTCTCTTGGCATTCAGGTAGACTCGACCAAAATTGAGGTAATTGTGAATCTGCCTACTCCAACTAAACAAAAGGATGTCAGAAGCTTCCTTGGTCATGCTGGGTACTACAAAAGATTCATAAAGGACTTTAGCAAGATGGCCAACCCTATGTATTCACTGCTCACTAAAGATGCTGACTTTGTCTGGACACCAGACTGTGATGAAGCTTTCCTGTAGCTGAAGTTTGTACTCACTCAAGCACCTGTCCTATGAGGTCCTAATTGGGAACTCCCATTCCACATACATACAGATGCCTCAGATCATGCTGTTGAAGTAGTTCTTGGACATAAGGAAGATACACTAGAACACACCATTTACTTTATTAGCAAAAATCTATAGGGAGCCGAGTTGAACTACACAGTTACCGAAAAGGAGCTATTGGCCATTATCTATGCTCTAAACAAATTTTTCCATTATGTCACCGATTACCAAATCTTTGTGCATACAGACCATGCAGCTATTAAGTACTTAGCTAACAAACCGGCCATAACCAGAAGGTTAGCTAGATGGATGTTGCTGCTACAAGAGTTTGATATTACCATCATAGATAAGCCAGGCAGATCAAATGTGGTGGCCAATTTTCTCTCACGCCTATAGAATGCTGATGAACCTCAGGAAATTGATGACAGTTTCCCTGATGACCACCTGTTCTCCATTGCAGCAAAAGCACCCTGGTATGCCAACATTGCTAACTATCTGGTTTCACAAAAGGTACCTCTACACTTCTCTCTAAAGGAAAAGTGGTTACTAATAGAGAAAACTTTCAACTTTTCTTGGATAGCTGATTGTTTATTCTATACTGGCCCCGACCAAGTATTGAGAAGATGCATTCATGAGGATGAAACTTATGACATCCTCTAGGATTGACATGATGAGCCCTATGGAGGAAATTTTTCTGCCAAAAGGATAGCCATGAAGGTACTTAATATTGGTTACTACTGCCCATCCCTATACATGGATTCAACCAATTACACTAGGAAGTGTGATCGATGCCAATGAATGGGGTGACCTACTAAATCTGATGAAATGCCACTCTTTCCTTAGGTTGTAGTGACCCCATTTGATAAGTGGGGAATTGATTTTGTTGGTCCCATCACTCTTGCATCTGATGAAAATTTGTTCATACTTGTATGTACTGATTATGTAACCAAGTGGGTGGAGGTTAGAGCCATGAAGCATGCTAGAGACAATAGAGTTGTACAGTTCCTGTATGAGGAGATATTTACATGATATGGTATACCCTATGAGTTAGTCACTGACCAAGGAGCTCAATTTACCTCCACATTGATTGCTGCTCTAATGAACGAGTATAATATTCACCACCGCAAATCAAGCCCCTATCACCCACAGGCAAATGGTCAGCCTAAAATCACTAATAGGGAGATAAAATCTATCCTCACAAAGATAGTTCAGTTGCATGAGAAATATTGGAGCAGTCACCTCCAAGAAGCAGTATCGGCCTACTAAACTACATGGAAAACCACAACAGGGTTTACCCCTTTTGAGTTGTTATATGGAAAAATAGATGTGATGCCGATTGAGTTTGAACATAAGACTTTACGAATGACATTGCAGATAAAAATTGATCATACTGAGGCACAACATGACAGGATCCTACAGCTTAACCAACTGGATGAGCTAAGGAAGGTAGTCCTGCAGTACACAGAGTTGGTTCAGACATAGTGGAAAAGTGGCATGATTCTCACATCCTTTCCAAACAGTTCACTCCTGGTGACTGGGCTCTTTTGTATGACTCAAGATTCCAAGAAAACCAAGGTAAGCTTACAACATGTTGGCTTGGCCCTTATGAGATTATTCATGTTTATTCTAATAGAGTAGTTCAACTCTCTACCATCGACCTTGTACATTTCAAGTTACTGGTAAATGGTCATAGGCTCTGCCTATACCATAAACCACAAAGAAAGGTTGATTTCCTGTGGCAGTTTGAGATTTCCCCTGCTGTCACTGAACCTCCTATAGCCACAGAACCTCATGCAGCCAAAGAACCTCCTCCTCCTGCTAACAACTTTCCTGCAGCTGAAGGAAATCTTGCAATCGATGAACCTCCTCCAGCTAAAGACTTTACTGTAGCCGATGAACCTCCTCCAGCTGAAGACTTTCCTGCAACCAATGGACCTCTTCCTATTGAGGGCATTCCTACAGCCAACCAGAGTAATTATTTGCTCTGGTCATCTCTTTGAAAATTTCTCGCATGCAGTCATAATAAATTTTTTGTTTCCCATGAAAATCTCTTTTCCATAATAAAAACGTCATTCCATCCACTTTTTCATCATTTTTTTCTTCCATCCACGCATCCACATCACCTCATTATTATGCCAGCTTAGATTTTTACTCTGCGAACATCATCAAATCTTTCCAGATTTGAGCATTTAATAGTGTAATATTCCCAGGTACGCATTACATTATTGCCTCCACACATTTTTTTACTTCATTTAACATGATTATGACACATTGTAATTAATAAGAGTGATTCATCCACGATTTTGCCGTACATTTCCATGCAAGTGGGGACACTTGTCATTTTTTTTGTAGGGGGCAGTAAATAGGGTTTTATGAATTATAAATGAGATATCCCATTAGCTCAAAACTTGTGTCATTTCCAAATCAGCTGTCATAATTATCAATCTTTGTCATTACTATTTTTTCTACCCGAATTGTACTGAGCCGTCATATCAGAAATAATGATTTGGCAAACCCTGTGTGTAAACTGTCAAAACCAGCCCTATTTTTAACTCAAAAATTTTAAGCTTAACTTCACATCATTATTTCAAAATCTTTTGTTGTGTCTTGTCTATCCGAAAATACTAGAAAACCATCATTCCAATTCTGGGCACATCAAAGAGATTTTTCAGCGAATAGAGTAAAGAGAATCAGCGGAGTAAGGAGATTTTTGAAATTCTCAGAGATTGTTGGAATTTCAAAGTAGTAGAATGGGTGGTTCTTCTATATAGCATGAACCATCAAACCACCTGGTATTGTTGGAAGACTAGGACAACATTCAGGTTTTCAACAGAGTAGGTTGGCTCACCTATTTTGTTAGGTTAAATGGGTATGACGAAGATATGACACTAGAATTTTTGAGAACATACAACAATGGAGTTGCATATGTTAAGGGGTTACAAATTGAGGCTTCAGAGGCATGCATTGCAAAATTCTTTGGACTTCCATCTATAGGTGAAGCATTTCCACATGGGCATGATGCACGAACCACCAGAGCAGAATTTGCGTTGACAGTCGACACCCCAATGGATTACAGTAAAGAAGGAGTAAAGCAGAAATCCCTTCTAGGGAAATTTCCTTAGTTGACCATTCATGTCATCAGGTACATTACCTGTGAAGGCCGTGCATGCAGTTCAATTTAAATTTTTGAGCCATTTACGATATAACCGTTTAGTAAATGTTCCAAATTTTCTGTATGCCCTTTTGAACTTAAGTGCTGAAGAGGTACAGAAGGGTCAGCAGAATGTTGTGACCCACCATGGTTTAATTAAACTATTGGTGGAAAGGTCACTGAGGAATGTCTCTCCCATGTCTTGGGACAAATTTATTGAGGCACCTCATGTTAAATTTTATGGAGAAGGGCCATGGCCTACGAATCAAGAAGAACAGGGAAATAATCCTAATGAGGAAGAAGAATTTGGTGAACAAGATGAACCCTTGAAGAATTCTTCTCCCTCTAGAGTTAATGAGGAAAATGTGCCCTCCAACCATCCAAACCCTAATTCAGGGAGTGGAGAAACTGAGGTTTCTACAGTTTCTTGACAAAAGGATAAAAAGGGCAAGGGCAAAGCAAAAATGCCAAAATATATGAGCCATGATATTCCTATGTCTACTGTTTCTCCTATGGCCACACCTAGAAAGAAAAGGAAACTTTAACAGAGGCAACCTGTAGCCTCTACTGATAACCCATTGCATAGAAGTGTTCACTTGAACATGACCCAACTAGATGACAAAAGTTCTCCTATTACGGTTGACGATTCCCATGTCTCCTCAGCGGAACCCTTCCAGGAACAACTGCAAACAGGCAATCCTATTGCCGAATACCAGGGTATGATGGAAAAGTATCTTGTAGCCGCTAAGGCTATTCTAGAAGCAGAATGTGTAATACTAGAAGTAGCAGAGCCTAAAGTTTCTAGAAGAGAATCTTCTTCTCTACATGAAGGAAATCATGGGGAAAGGCCCCTTATTCCAGAAAATGTACCAATTTGTCCAAAGAAAGAGGAGGACCCACAAGCAGTCAGGGCGGTCCCACATCGGCAACCTGAGGAGGTAAATATTCACTCTTTATCAGTTGACTATTTCAATGCAATGCAATATCAAATATCGATGTGGGAACTGGAAAGGAAAAAGTTAAGAAGAGAGATTGAAAGAAAACAACAAGAAATTGAATTTCTACAAAATAAGGTAAATAAAATTGTAGATATAATTCCAAAGTTGATGGAATGCAGACCACCACCACGGGTTGATGCCCTATGCCTCAAAGAGCAGCTTTTTCTATTTAAATTACTGAGAGTCCTTTGGGATGTGATCAGACATAGAAACCCCACATGAATTTGTGGCTGCTTACAACACATCACCCGATTATGTTTAGAATTTGTTATGTGAATTGTACATGCACAATTATGTTGTTCCTTTTAATACTGACTAGAACTGCCTTCTTTTTATTGGTGATATACTTTTGTTTGCCCTTGTTTCCTAGATTCAGAATGAAATAAACTATGGTGAGAAATTACATAAGTACAAAATCTTGGAGAAATCCATTTCATTGCCTCTACATCCTAAAAGTTGGTCACCACGATGGCTTTACTATGACTGGATGCAAATTGTGTATAGATTTCATGAATGTGCACCAAGGAAACATATTTTAGAGAGCCATGAGGAAGTTTTCTCGGTGTTTGAAAAATTGTCATTATCAAACGGGGACAGGGAAACTGACGGGTTAAAGCAGAGATGGGAGAGACTTACCCTGGCACTTAAGAAGGCAGAGCCACATAGTCTGATTAACTTGCATGCTAATATGTAGCGTGTTAGTTGGTATACATGCCAGGTAAGACAACCACAGATCGAGCGTTGGTTTCCACTCACTTTCTAGCCTCCCTTGCTCTCATGGCCATTATACAGTTGTGTGGATGATGAAATAGATGAACAATAGGAACTGAGCAGACGAGTAAAGATGGAGTGCACAAATGGGTTCTAATAGCGTGTTGGCACCTCCATGGTTGGAGAAACATAGGAAGGAGACCTTTGGGTTATTGCCAAAATCTATAATTTCTCAGTGCCCGAGGACTGACACTAGCCTTCGTAGGGGGCAGAATGATAGGCCATTTTAATGACATCTTTTAGATACCTTAGAAGAACTTTTGCTAGGTCCTTTCTTATGTTTTCTATTATTATTCCAAGACTTTATGCCCTAAAACTATTATTATGTGGTAGTCAACCAATGAACCTATGCCATGGACATATACTACTTAATATGCTTTATCAGGATGAATATGCTCTATTTTATTGCTATAAACTCATGATCATGTTTTATGAATGAATTGACTGTTTGGACAATAGATAATATTTGTACTTTGAATAAATGCCATGAATGCTTTTATCCTAACAGTGTTAATGTAGTCCATCAAAGTAGAAACGGTCATCCTGTTTAGGTGAGCACATCTATGTGTTGGTCACTTGACTCAGTCCTACAGCAGACACACAGAGATGAAACATCAGCGCAACAGTGGTAAAAGGTTTCAAATTTGATCTAGGTGGAGATAGTTGAGAAAAGACTTGGTGAGTGCAATAATTTCTTTGATGAAATCTAGGAGAGAGTGGGAAGTTAGATATGTTGTCTACACAGTTCTTTCCTCTCTTCTTGACCGATTCTATTTCTTGTTTTCTAGTTTTCCTTTATGTTTGATGGTTGTAATAAAAGATCTGCCTTTTCTTAGGGCATGTGGAGTTTAGTAGTTAGATGTTTTTCCCTTTATATAAAGCCCCGCTCCTACGTGAGAAGGAGGGAAATAGTATTATTATACTTGCATTCTGTTACTTCTTTGTGGAGAATTCATGTACTCTTTTATTCAATTTAATGAGAAAATGAATTTTTGAGTTCAGTACGGTGTAATTGAGTGTTCTGAGTACTCACCCAAGGGTGCCCACTTGGTGAGGAATCTGTAGTTTAGATTCATTTTAGTTAGTTCACTTTCCTACATTTCTATTATTTCAATTCCTATGTTGAACAACTCCTGCAGCCAAAGCCATAGGATAGCTACCACTTCCTGCGGCCGAGCAACAGAGTAACTAAGCATTACAGTTGTTTGTGTGCACTCTTCCATCTTGCTAGCAGCCTTTATTTCCGTCATTTATTTTAAATAATCTACTTTCACAACAATAGTTTAGATTTCCTTTAAGTATTCATTTCATTCAGCAATAGTATATTTTCCTTTCGAAAGCATTTATTTCCTACAGCCATAGAATAGTTCTCTTTTAGCATTTATTTCCTACAACAATTATAGAAATGAGTGGTTGAGAAAGTGCTTGGTGCATATATTTTGCTGGCCTATTTCAAGTAACACGTCCCTGGGTTGACATATTAAATGAGTTTATTATAAAGTGGATGAAGTGCTTAGTTGGATGTCCAATCCCTGAGTTAAAGGATTATGCCTAGTTTCTGAGTCTTTATAACAAGCGATCACCTGAAATGAAGGGCAAAGAAGTAAAAGAAGCCTTGAGAAAATATCAAAATAATCACACCCCAAGATTCAGGGCATTCCAAATGTTGAACAAAAATATTGAAGATGTAGTCCAGCATGCCACATTAGTGTGGAAATCAATATTTGAGATGAAAGAAGATAATGAGGCAGAAGTACCAAGTACAAACCCTCCTAAATAGGAAAATGATGATACATTACCTGATGTATAGACCATTGAGGAGTCAAATGCTAAACAGATTGTAGTTGAGGTAATGGCATCACTACCCCAATCTCCTATCCAGAATATAGTACATCTGAGCAAGGACAAGGTTGTAGAATCCACATCTAAACATGTAGTAACCGAGCAACAAGCTCCACTTACTACTAAGCCAAGCATGCCCAAGTCACATAAAGACAAGGTAGATATTTATACTGCTAGTATTGACTTATCAGTTAATACTGATTCAACAATTGGTACTGTAAAGGTCAATGACCTAATTGGAATGAATACTGATGAAAAGGATGAGGAAGGTAAAGGTAAGGAAATTGTTCCTTCACCGAGTCCTAAGAAAAAAGGAAAATAAAAAGCAGTAATTACTGATGAGATATATCTTGATAAAGAAATTGTGATTCCAAATTGGGATCAATCCAGCTTATCTGTAGAGAAAATGGATATTCTAGGAGAATTGTGAAAGAAAAGAGCTACACAACAGAAGATCCAAAAGGAAAGGAAAATGAATAAAGTACTTGAAGATGTCAAAGGCATATATGTAGATGAATTGTAGATTGAATTCAATGAGAGTGACTCAATAATGGACCAAATTATTGACATTGTCTATAAGTTCAACACAGATATGAATGGTCAAGAGAAGTTACTCGAGAAGGCATAGAAGAAATTTGAGAACAAGGTTCTAGAAAATATTTTAAAGAAGATTGCAATTGACCAGATGTAACTTACAAATATCATCAGCACTCTAGAAAGCACTGTGACCAATGTGGTAGCACTATTTGTAAAGTTGAGTGACACCTCTAACTTTACTATGGAGATCAAGAACATGATAGTGAAAATTGATGCAGACATGAAGGAAAGTGCAAGACAGTTAGCACTTGACCCAAGCACCAATTCTACTCACTTCATAAGATTAAGTATCTTACTAATCTACAGGCTTAATTATTGAGATAAGAAGAAAGGACCATAGATTCACTTACAACAATCTAGAGCCAACTCCTACCACACATGGATGGGATGAAAAAACTCATAACACATGCAAAGACACTCATATATGACAACAATTTCTCAGTTGCTGAGCTAATAATAGAGTTTTCTGTAGAGCTACAAGTTGAATTACACATCATTAGGGTGCTACAAGACAATTGGGACAACACTTTGTCTCAGATTTTGAAGGTACATAGTGATTTCCTATCCTACTTTGGAATAACCTTGTAAATATCACTTTTGGCATTTTTGTCAAAAATAAGGGGGAAATACCATTATATTGTAATAAAGGGGAAATATAATTGAGGAAACACATGTACAGTGGAATAATGTAGAAAATACACTTTACAAAAACAATTTTGAAAAACACAAAAATAGAGTCAGTTGGACCTGAGCAGCAGAAGCAATGTCAAAACCCAAGCAGACAGTAAGGGTGAGTTTTGAAATATCAGACACAAAATTCAATGATAATTGTTTTTGTCCCTAATGCCAAAGGGGGAGATTGTAGACCTTATGGAAAGACATATTGTCAATTAGTGTCAAAACACTTAGTCAATTGAGTCATCAGCATTGCCCAAGTGATCAACATTGCCCGAGTGATCAGCATTGCCCGAGTGATCATTATGACCCGAGTGATTTACAGTATCACCCGAGTGACACCCGAGTGACAGTTTATCACCTGAGTAGACTTCTGGACCCAAGTGACAGTTTGAAGCTGAGCTTGCATATATTTTTGTTTTATCCAATGTGTGAAAAAGAATAAGTAAGAATGTATGCATAAGTGTAAAGACATGTGAATGGTAGTTTGATTAAGAGTAGAAGTATTCAGGACAACAAAGTCTCATCTATCACATTCAGGTGATTAGTTATATTTAGAAGGATCTTATTCAACAATCACAGTTGCACAGAGAAGATCATCAACTGGTTCATTCTTATAGGTGGATCAGCAAAATCCTTTTAAAAGGTGGACCTAACAGTCCTTTCTCTAAATCTCTTAATAGAGTTTCATTACTTATTTTATTGTACAAAATCCTTTAACAAGGTGGACCTAATAGTACTTTCTATGCTCCTAACAGGGCAGACCATCAGAAGTGGTCATTGTAAGCTCTAACAGGATAAATTTATACTACAGTACTAAATCTTGTGGGTATCATCCCAACCCCAGTTTTACTTTCTTTTGGAAGGTTTTTGGGTAACCAAATATTGTTTTATGTGTTGTGTATGAATCTTTACTTTCAATTTCTATCCATGCAAACAAATAAGTTAATCTAATTGTAGATTAAAAGGATTAAGTTTTATTGGTTCCTGATCCCCCCCCTCAGTCATTGAGCACATCATATATTTTCAATTGTTGGAAATGAGATAAGTAACTAAGAGGGAAGGGGTGAATTAGTTACTCCAAAAACAAATCCCTTGTCCCTTAGATGTCTTAAAATATATAACACTGCTACTCGGTTAATTAAGATATTCTTCTGTAACGCGGGTGTTAAAGCAATCTTTATGATATCCAATAAAATTATACTTTAGTAATTAAGTGCTGAAACATAAAGCATGAAACAAATAACATATACATAGGTGACACCAATATTTAATGTGGAAACCCAATATGGGAAAAACCACCAATGTAACTAGTTACTATTTTTCACTTTTTTTGAAGTGAGCCATGTTAGGATCCAACCCTGTTAAAGGTTAGAAAACACACTATTAGATGTAACCGTGTTAGAGGATTTAAATCACCCTGTGAGGAGTGGCCTTGTTAGAGGTCTTCAACACTTCCACATATAAATGCTACCTTGTGAGAGGATTGACAAAAAGACTGTTAAGTATACTCTATTAAGAGATTTGAGATCACTGCTACAATTGTTAGAAAGTAACAATGAATTGACCTATATGTGTAAGCAACTGTCTTTTCTGATTTAGATCTTTGTTTTGATTATAACTGGATCCTTGCTGATCAAATATTATATTGCAGCTCTGAGTGTTCTGTACTCAATCAGAATCCCATTTGATTTTGCCTTCACTCTTCATATCACAAAATTCCACACTTCTGCTTATACACACTCTTTCAGACATTCAATCCAAACTTGACCTTTCATATATATGATAAGCTCTACCAAGTCGGCTTGAATATACTTTTAAATAAGTAATAAATCATAATTCAGTTGACCTCATATAACCAATTAATTATAGAATGTAAATCACTGTTAGTCGGCTAACACTGAATAATCAACTCGATTAACACTAAGTTTCATTGATGCCCAACCATGACTGAAATGCCTGAGTGACTCGGTCAACATTGAAAAACTCTTTCTATTCACCAACTGTGCTTGGTTTGAATGTATACATTTGTGTAACATCATTACATAAGTGTAAATACATGTGTAACATCAATGAAAATACACAATTGAATAATTGTCTTCAATAATCTCCCTCTTTGACATTGATGGAAACACAACATGTCATAATGCAAAGAATTGTAGAGAAACATAGAACTTTCTCTTAATGTCTTTAGCTTCATTTTGATTCTCATCCAAAAACTCCCTCTTTCATCAAACTCTATCTCTTGATAAGATTTCTCCCTCTGACATCAAACTCTCCCTCTTTCTGTTATGAACTCTCCCTTAAGAAATTTCTTATGTATTACAGGAAACTCTCCCTCTTTGACAACATATGCCAAAGAATCCATCTCCATAAATACTAAGTATCAATACCAATAGTCAATACTATTTATTTTTGAATTTGTAATGTACCTGAATGTACTAATTCATCTGCAATGGGCTTTGATGTACCTGCATCAACTGATAGATCTTTACTATGGCTTGGGTTGATGCATCACTAAACTGTATTTTAGTGAGCTTCAGTTAGGGGAATCACCCCTAGCTTTCCTTTAAGATACAAAAATGCATCCTTAGGTAAAGGTTTGGTGAATATGTCTGCAACTTGTTCTTTAAATCACATATTCCAACCTTACTTCTTTATTTTGTACTAATTCCCTCAAGAAATGATACTTTATTACTATATGCTTGGTTTTAGTGTGCATCACTGGATTCTTTGAAATGTTAATGACATTGGTGCTGTCACAGTAGATAATAATTGGTTCTTTCACTTCTTCCTTCATTCCTGACAACAACTGCTTGAACCATATGATTTTTGAACAGTTCACTGCTGCAACAATATATACTACCTCTGCTATAGACAGAGAGATACAATTATTTTTCTTGCTAGTCCAAGATACTAACCTCTTTCCAAGAAAGAGAGCTCCACCACTGGTGCTTTTTTTGTCATAAACACTTCCAACCCAATCAACATCAGTGAATGTATTCAAATCAAAGTTCCCACCTTTCTTATACTATAAACCATACTCTTCAGTACCCTTCAGATATCTCAAAATTCTTTTGATTTCCATTAGGTGATTGTCTCTAGGATTAGATGAAAATCTTGCAGCAATACCAACTGTTAATGCAATATCAGGTCTCGTGTGAACAACATATTACAATTTTCCAATCATGGATTTGTAGTTGGTCTAATCTACCTCCTTTGAATCATCATCCTTAGATAATTTTTGTCCAATACACATGGGTGTTCCAATAGGTTTGGAATATTCCATTCCAAATTTCTTGAGTATCTCCTTGATATATTTTGATTGAGTAATGTAGATGTTAATCTCTAAGTTTTTGTTGATCATTTAGTATCCACACTTAGTCATTTATCCAGGCAGTTTTGGTCGGCCACCACTGCGGCCGAGCCAAACAGTATAGGCTGAGCTACTCAGAAAGTCATTGCCGAGTAGAGCAGATCATCGATGCTGAGCTATCCGGCAAGTCCATGTCGAGCGCCAGTGACTTAAGTGCCAAGCAAGACAATTTTGATATACATGTAAGTTATGACACAAAATTTAAGGTAATATGTTTGGGCCAAATTATGGAGTATTGGGCTGACACATGTGAAGCATTTAATATTCTCTATGGAGTTAATTATGCATTTAATTGTTTTATCTATGTGTGGCATGTAGCCAATCAAAAAATTGGAATGCCTAGGAGGCATAAGTTTTATTTTTTATCGTTGATCTAGATCTATTCGTGCCAGATGAGTGATTGAGAGCTTAGAGAGAAGGTGCATACTTTCATGAGACATATGTGAAGGGTTATTTTGACAAGAAGCATAGATCTAGCAGAAAATAAGATAAGTGAGTAGCAGAGTAAGGACATATCAGATTATAAGATCAGAGAAGGCATTATAAAGAGGAGATCTATTATCGGCATCAGAGTGCACATCGAAGGATCATATCTTGAGACATTATAACAAGTGTATCAGGTGAAATCTCTTAACAGAGTGGTTCTATAAGACCTTTCTAAATCTCTTAACAGAGTGCTTACTTTACTATAAGTTGAAATCCTTTCACAAGGTAGATTGTAATAATTTGTAGCTCTTAACCGGGCAGACCTTTAACCAGGTAGATCACTAGAAGTGATCAAACTTTTGTAGCCCTAATAGGCACACTTTATTGCTGTAGTAGTGAAGAATTTGTGGGTGTCATCCCCACCCTAGTTTTACCTATTTTGGGTTTCTAGGTTACCAAATTCTATGTATTGTGTTATCTATTTACTGTCATGGATGCTATTAGATGTTAAATCAATTTCATATATGCATGTTTGTGGATCAGTTTATTTTAAAGTGATTAAAGTGGAATATCTGATTCACCCCCCTCTCAGTATCTTGCTTTCCCAATATTGTATTTCCAACAATTGGTATCAGAGCTCAGTTATCCTACAAAAGTTTTTAATCAGCTTGAGAGTACAAATCTAGAGATGGAGATTTACAAATTGGGAAAAGTCATTGAAAATTAGAAGATTGAAATACAACTAGCATTACATCAGCTTGAGACAGCTAGATAGGAATTGAGGAAGTAATTAACATCTAGATAGGAATTGAAAAACAAATGAATGATACTCATTATCAGGAAGAAGACACTACAAATCTATTTCAGAATAGAGATTCTACTAAGAGCGATGCAGCAATTGTAGATCTACTAGAAAAGAACGCTGCACTATGTGAAGAAGTTATGAACCTGAAAAGAGAACAAGAACTGCAGACAGTAAGACTATGTGAAGTAGTGGAACAAAAAAAGAAAGCTGAAGATGACAAAGCTATGGAAGAAGATAAAAGAATGATGACTGTTAGACTTGATGAAAGGACACATGATGTACAAATGATGAAAAACAATCAGTTGACATGGAAAATCAAATGCTACTTGCAAATCAAGAGATTAGTAGGAAAGACATGGAAATTGTGAATCTGAGATCTGAGAATAGTCAATTGAAAGATGATTTGAGATCTGAGAAAGAACTGAATGAAAGGTTGAATAAACCCAATGAACCTTTGACTCATTTTGAGAATATGATGGAAGCATCAAGGAGACCAAAATATTCTTCTGGATTAGGTCACACTGAACCAAAGACATCTACTGAGAAAGGAGAATCATCTAAAACTGGTGAAAAGAGGAATGCTAAGAAAAAGAGCAAAAAACCTATATGCCACCATTGTGGAAAACTAGGACACACTACAAACATTTGCTGAAGAAAGAATGGTAAGTCCAATCCTAAACCTAAGTTCAATGGTTATTGCTTTGACTATAAGAACATGAATGTTGGGCTAAGGCAAATGATGCACCTCTCACATCAAGAATCAATGGATATTGTTACAATTGTCAAAAATTTGGACAGAAGGCACAAGATTGTAGATCTAATGCTAAACAAAAATGGACATCAAAGACACAAGAAAAAGCACTAAGAAAAGGCAATACTTACAATTGGGATTACAACTCAAGGAAAAGTTGTCATTACTATGAAGAGTATGGACATGCACCCGAAGACTGCATAAAGACACATTTCAGAGGAAGATCTAAGAGTTGGATGAATGGAAGCCTAGTCTGTTTTAGTTGTTTGAAAATTGGTCATACTAAGAGAGAGTGCAAGACAAGAGTACCTTCTCCTACTGTTGAGGAAATTAGAGCACAAATGAACTAGACATGGGTAAGGAAAACATAACTGAGCAGCAGTGAAACTTTTGAAGACGAGGTCACCCAATCCAATGGATTAGGTGATCACACAATCTCTAACTAAGAAAAAGAGGTATATAAGGAACTGTATTTAAATTTTTTATCTTACATCAGTTCCTAACATATACTGTACCAAAGTCCATATCTACATATGATAAGATGCATCAGGATAGACAAAGTACCAAGAAAAGTTATTTAAGCACTAGAGGTGCCGAGCATCAGTTTTATACTAAGATTGAGCTTATCGACATGTGTGCCGAGCTAGTTTGGGTTGTGACTGAGAGGTTGTTGGAGTTGGCCGAGGAAAGCTATTTTGCACTAACTCCAATAGACAGAACATTTATTGCAAACCTACTTTCTAACCCTCGAAGCCTATAAAGAAATGAACCATTCATGATTCATTTTACCTTATGATTTGAGATTTCTTGAAGTGTTGAAACATTGGCGAACTTGATTTCAGTAGAGATTTTTGAAGAATTATACAGCGTGTCATCGACCATTTAACAAAAGTGAAAACTTTGACAGTTGCCAAGGTTCTCTGTTTCATCTTTGAAACCCTTTTTCTTGAATCATGGCCACTAGTTCGTCTGCACCAGTCAAGGGAATGGAAAAGGAACTTAGAGAAGTTCAATTGGTGAGAAGCGACACTTGTGTACCTCCCAAATTTTGAGTTGTTCCTAAGAATGCTATCAAGGGTGATCTAGCTGCAGCCCTATCTTCGATCCCTCCAAAGGTACTTATGATTCATGACATTAGGGCATGATACATGTGTAAAATCAACTAAATTGGAGACCATGAGCTGAGGGAATCCTTTGGGAAACTATGTATAGATAGAGCCCTAAAACCTGAACACAATCATCTAGCCGAGCATGGGTTAACTCAAGCCCTAGAGTTTCTGAGTACTTTTAGGGAGGAATGGATCAAAATTATTCTTAGCAGGGTACATGACATGAGAATTTGGTTGGAGAATGGACCAGTAAACATTACCAAGGATATCATACATCATGTAACTAGTTACCCTACTATCAACGGGAAAAGGACCATGAAATTCCAGAGTAAAGAAGACATAGAGAAGGTCACTAAATCTATATGGAATAAAAGGGGAATGACTATTTCCACCATCGAAGACCTAGAACTTGATTTTTCTATGAGGGTTATAGCTCACAAGTTCTACTAGTCAAGCCAACTGGACAGTGTTCCTTGCGTTGTAGTCGACCAAGTATGGAAAACCATCAAGAAGGATCACACATACAACCTGACTGAGCTACAGTGAACATAGCTTGCCAAGAACCTTGCATCAATAAGGAAAGTGAAGAATTCTATGTGTAAGTTTGGATCCTTGCTTGTTTGCATATTTTTCTACATTCAGAAGACTTTTCCTACCTATGGAGACATAGTATGGCAATCAAATAGACCTATCACCCAACAAATAAATGTATTGATTCAATAGTTAGGTGACAATTTTGATAATGTAATGGGAACATACTTTGTGGAGTTCAAGAAAAGAATGAGACTAAGAAGCAGAATTCCTATTTCATTAGTTGAAGAACATTATGAGGATGTGTGTTTTCTAGTCAACACTGATTACACTTATGTTTAGGCTGTAGTACCTAGGGTATCATGGTTAAGGCCATTACCTTATGAAGTAAACATAGATGAAACATCTGTAGCCATAAAAACTTTACTAACAGAAGAAATTGATAGCACTGGTAAACATTTTGGTAACTATGAAGAAGCCAAGGCCAAAATTTCTATGAGCCTAAAGGATGGCACTATGAAAAGGAAGAGGAAAAAGATTGTCAAGAATCTAAAGAAGATGGTTGGCATTGCAAGTGATGAGGAAGTAGAGGATGCTTCTCTAGGCTTAACCACTAGAGAAGGGGAGGACATATCTAGTGGAGAAGAAGAAGTTGAGTCTGAAGAGGATGTAGTTATCAAGGGGAAAGGGAAGGAGCCAATAGTTGCTAAGGCAACCAAAGTAAGCAAATTCAAACCTCAGGCCACCCTTCCTATTGTAAATAGACCAAGGACTAGGGAATTAGCTATTTCACATCCTATGGTGAAAACATCTGTATACACAAGGAAGAATGCTACCAAAAGCAGCCCAGGGAAGAAGAAACAAGTCAAGACCAAGGCAGTGCCGAGCATTCCTGCCAAAAGACCAAGGAGAAGGAGACTGATCTTGACTGATGAAGAAGATGAGGAGACAAAAACTGATGAGATGAGAAATATACCTACAACACCGCTCAAACATTTCAAAGATATTGATGAGGTATGCAAGAATATTAGAAGTTCAACTGGGTTATCCTGATTTAAATTTATCAAATATGATAAGAAAAGTAAAGAGAATAAGGTCAAGATATAGGAAATTCTATTAGACATGATGAGTTCATCAAAATTGACTCCTATAAAGATAGGAAATAATGTCCATACAAAACTTTATGATTTCTTATCTAGTAAATTGGAATTTGCAATGATGATTGAAAGGCAAATTAGGGAAGCAACTTTGGCTAAAGTCATTCCAAACTTGACAAAGAAATAGAAAGAAAAATTTGTTAAAAAATATAAGAAAAATTTTGTACCTAAACATAGGGCTTATGCTATTTTGAAGAATGATATTGAAGGAGTAGTACAACAAAGTACTCAGATTTGGAAAGAGATTTTTGGGTTGTTGGTTCCAAAAGAGAAGAAAATAGATGAAGGAACCTCTACGAAAATCACCACTAATCAAGCAGAAACATAAATTAAAACACAAAAGGGAATAGGTGATGAGAAAGTTATAGACTTGACATTGGATAGTCCCATTAACACCACACTAAATGATAATAGCAATGTGGATGCTGAGGATCAGGATGAGCCAGAAGATACAACTATCAAATCGCCTATCAAGGCTATTGAGGCTGATGAAGAGAAAAATGAAGAAGGACCTGATAAAGAGAAACCATAAGATCAAGAGGTAAATACTGAAAATCCACCTATTTTAGAGGTTGCTCGAACATTGTTAAACAACAGAGACAAAATAGAAGTAACTGGAGACAAGCCTAAAGAACAAGAGGCTATACAAGTGTTGGTAAACATACCACACTCTGCTTCATCTACCCCCACTAGACTCAAATTGGGGAATGTACCTGACCAACAGGAAATCTTGATTAAGATGAAGTCAGCAACTGAATTGCTTATTGAAAAAGGAAAGGATATCATTGAAATTGAGTCGATTGACAACTCACCTAAGCCCAAAAGGAGGAAGCTAAACAAGAAGAAGTCACTAGGTCTAAATGTCACATTAGATGAAGTAACTGTGATTTCTAAATGGGATCCTGAGAATTTGTCATACGAGCAGATTCAGACCCTTCAATAACTTTTGAAGGGGAAGAAGAGACAAGAAGAAATGAAGAGAGAACAAAAGTAGAAGCAAGTTTTGCATGATATCAAAGATATTTTTGTAAAATCTTTTGATATGAATGATGTAAATGACCAGGCACCTATACTAGAATAGCTAGTTCACATTGTACAAAAGGTGACTGATGATAATATTGAGGCAAATGAAAAACTACTGCAATGGTCTGAGAGAAAAGTACTGGAAAAGATATCTGAAAAGATAGCTACACAACAGGTTGAAATTTATTCTCTCATTGAAAATATAGAAGAAGTTTCAAACAATGTATTTTCTTTGTACAAGAGACTATGTGATGAATCTTTCTTTATGAAAGAAAATAAATAGTTAATTAAGAAATTGCAACTGGATATGAAGTCAACTGCAAGCTCACTTAGCATGGACACTAGCTCTAGCTCCACTCATTTCAATAAGTTAACTCATACACAGAGGAGGTTAGCTGAGCTTATGGCTGAAGATGGTCAAATCATGGAAAAATTGATTACGATTTAGGCCAATATGATACCTCATTTAGAGGTTATTCAAAAAGAACTTGCAGCTGCCAGAGAATTGGTAAAGAGAGATTCTCATCTCTCTACTGCAGAAAGTTTGGTAAATCTAGCAGCTGAGCTAGAAGTTAAGTTGGAAGTTATGAAGTTTGTTAAAGATAGTTGGGACACTTCATTTCCATTGATTCTACAACTTCATAAATATTTTTTGGGTAAGTACAACCCCCTCCAGCAATCAGTGACAAAAAAGGGGGAATCAAGAAAGGAAGGTGAACATATGAGCTGAAGGTATAATGTGTATAATATGTTTTGAAGGTATGTATACTATGTAGATAATCTATTAAGTATGGAGTATAATCAAAGGGGGAGTACTGTATGTACTTAGGTAGTTTTTGTGGATGTAAACAAAATGATAAGTGTTTTTGCCACTAAATATCAAAGGGGGAGATTATTAATCTCTAAGTTTTTGTTGATCATTTAGTATCCACACTTAGTCATTTATCCAGGCAGTTTTGGTCGGCCACCACTACGACCGAGCCAAATAGTATAGGCCAAGATACCCAGTAAGTCATTGTTGAGCAGAGAAAATCATCGATGCCAAGCTATCCGGCAAGTCCGTGCCGAGCGTCAGTGACTTAAGTGCCGAGCAAGACAGTTTTGACATACATGTCAGTTATGACACAAAATTTAAGGTAATATGTTTGGGTCAACTTATGGAGTATTGGGCCGACACATGTGAAACATTTAATATTATCTACAGAGTTAATTATGCATTTAATTTTTTTATCTATGTGTGGCATGTAGCCAATCAAAAAATTGGAATGCCTAGGAGGCATAAGTTTTATTTTTGATCGTTGATCTAGATCTATTCGCCAGATTTGAAGAGTATAATAAGATTTCTTCATACCCTAATTTAAGATGAGTGATTAGGAGCTTAGAGAGAAGGTGCATACTTTCATGAGACATGTGTGAAGGGTTGCTTTGACAAGAAGCATAGATCTAGCAGAAAGAAGAGCAGTGAGCAGTAGAGTAAGGACATATCAGATTATAAGATCAGAGAAGGCATTATAAAGATGAGATCCATTATCAGCATCAGAGTGCACACTGAAGGATCATATCTTGAGACATTATAACAAGTGTATCAGGTGAAATATCTTAACAGAGTGGTTCTAGAAGACCTTTCTAAATCTCTAAACAAAGTGCTTACTTTACTGTAAGTTGAAATCCTTTCACAAGGTAGATTGTAATAATCTATAGCTCTTAACTGGGTAGAACTTTAACTAGGTAGATCATCAGAAGTGATCAAACTTTTTTAGCCTTAACAGGCACACTTTATTGCTGTAGTAGTGAAGAATTTGTGGGTGTCATCCCCACCCTAGTTTTACCTATTTTGGGTTTCTGGGTTACCAAATTCTGTGTATTGTGTTATCTATTTACTGTCATGGATGCTATTAGATGTTAAATAAATTTCATATATGCGTGTTTGTGGATCAGTTTGTTTTAAAGTGATTAAAGTGGAAGATCTGATTCACCCCCCCTCTCAATATCTTGCTTTCCCAATATTGTATTTCCAATAGTAGATACCATCCTTCATTTTATGAAATTGTAATCCAACAAAGAAATTTATCTCACCAAACATAAACATCTCAAATTCTTTACTCATAGCTACAGAGAATGCTCTGCATAAGTCATCATATCCAATGAATAATATGTCATCAACAAATATCTTTGCTAACAATATTTTGTTCTGTGGTCCTTCTTTGATGTATAGGCTACTGTTATCATTGGTTCTATGAAATCCAATATTTACTAGGTAACCATGCAGTCTTTCATACCAGGCTCTAGGAACTTGCTTCAGTCCATACAATTATTTGTGCAGCTTCCAAACCATATTTCTTCTGCTAGGATCAATGAATCCTTCAAGTTGTTCAATGTAGAATTCTTCTTCTAGGATTCCATTTAGAAATGTAGATTTCACATCCATTTGATACACTTTGTATCCTTTATGTGCAACATATGCTAGAAGAGTTCTGACTCCTTCAAGTCTTGCATCAGGAGCAAAAGTTTCTCCATAATCAATACCCTCTTCTTGGGCATATCCTTTACAAACTAGTCTGGCCTTGTTTCTAGAAACTTCACCATTTTCATTCATCTTATTTCTAAAAACCCACTTGGTTCCAATCACATTCTTTTCCTTTGGCCTAGGCACAAGAGTCCAAGTTTTGTTCTTCTCAATCTGCTCAATTTATTCATTCATTGCCTCTATCCAAATTTCAACATTCAATGCATCTTTAACAGTTCTAGGTTCAAATTCACTTAGAAAACATGTACCTTTGATTTTGTTCCTTGTCATTACACCTTCTGTCTGATGTCTAATTATTTTCTCAGGTGCATGATGCCTTCTAACATATCTAGAAATTACTAGATCCTTCAGTCTTGATTCAGGACTTGATCCACTAGGTCTATCATTATCAAACATTTTTTCCTGTTCTTCTGTCTGATGCTCGGGTTCCACTATCTGACACTCGGTTCCCTCTTTCATTATAGAATTCATTGAACTCATTAGAAATTAATTCTCCTTCTCTGTTAGATCCAGCAGTACTAATAGTGTAAAGTTCCTTTGTCTTTTGTTTTCCTTGATGTTTCAGCAACTTAACATTGGCTTCTATAACAAGGTGTGAATACATGAGAATGGTTTTGTGCTTCTTGTAGTCTTCAAATGTGGGAATAACATCATTTATAATCATGTATGTGCGCAACCATGTTCCCATAACAACATGTGATCCTGTTGGATATGTGAACATATCATCATCTATCATCGGTTGTGCAAGTTTCTGCTTTCCTTGTACACAATGTGCTAACCAGTAATTTGATCTCTCATCATTCCCCTATGGTGCAACCAATGCAAAAACATTTCCTTGCTGTAGAAGATCTGAAAGATGGTCATAGTCAAGTGAACAATCCATGTCATCATTTATTATATAGAGTGTGACAAATAAAGGAGTTAGATAATGTGGAACCCATGTATGACCCACGCACTTGACTCACATTGATCCCAATCACACTAAAGACACCTCAGACAAAAATAAGCCAACTCTTGTGTCTAGATGGTCCATGTACTAGCATCTGAGCTTCAAAATGAATACATTTTTGAAGAATCTTTCACAGTTTGACAATCCAACCTATCTCCAATTGTGCCCAACTCAACCAACCAAAATAATCTGTGCACCGCTGAATCAAGAGTCCCCCCTATGATAATGCTGAAGTACACCAATCAAAAATAGAACAAGCATCAAGGAGTTTTTCACTTGAAATCCTCAATTGCTCCTTAACTAGATCTCTTGTTACACATGCACCTGCTCCATCATGCTCCCCTTTTCCATGACCAACCTAAACAAAAATCCAAATATGAGGTACACCTCTCTTTACATGCATTCTACATAACCAATAAAACATATGAGCATTTTTGAATTGACCTGTCCAATTATCTGACCAAATGAGATGTCTATCCATATAAATATCATTTTCATGCACCCACTCAAAATAGTTCTCAAAGCAATGTTGGACATACTCGTGAGAGTGAGATCTATCATCGCTCATAAAAATGGTATTCTCAGATTAATGGTTCTGTCATCTTCTATACTATCAGTGGAATGTCTATATGTTATGTGCACAAAAATAGCAACCTGAATAGAATTGTAATATTGAGCTTGCAACTCATTTTGGGGCTGCAATGTATAGTTCTCTGCAAAGTCAATGATTGATATAATAGTGCCAATCGGGAAAGTGTCCTTAGAAATCTTGAACTTTTGATCCAACCACTGAGACCTGTGACTATGCCTTGCATACTTGTAAAAAAGATTCTTCCTGAAATCTGAAATAAAATCAGCTACATTGCATTCTTTTGTAACCAAATCACATCTAGAGCCTTCACCTCCACTTTTCAACGTATATTTAATGGTTTCATATACCTTTTTTTGGACAATTGTCTTTCCAAAATCATGTTCCCAGCCCTCATGAAAACATGAAACAAACTTCACTAGCCCACCACACTCTAAGCACTTGTCATTTAAGCAATCTTGTCTATAAAAGAAACATCCATCATCTCTAGGACATAAAAAATGATCTAGAAAGTCTCTTGATGATTTTGTAAGAGCACTTGCACCACACTCCTCCAACATTTCACTAGTATGCAAAGTAAAATGAATGGACCGTTACAATTCATGATGCATTGAAAACTCCACATGATATTTGCAACAACAGGTATTTCAAATCTTAAGAGGCACACAAAAAAAAGGCTTCAATTCTTCAAAAGCTCTTTGTGATATTTGCAATGTTGGATG
>MU228302.1:271135-301289 GCA_018584345.1 Thuja plicata
GTGTGTGTGTGTGTGTGTGTGTGTGAGAGAGAGAGAGAGAGAGAGAGAGAGAGAGAGAGAGAGAGAGAGAGAGAGAGTTCCTACTCCCTCTCTCTCTACAGTTCCTACTCTCTCTCCTAGGTATTAAATTGTTATGCTATAAATATTAATAAATAATTAATACTAATATTATACTATTATAAAATAGAGAAATAAATAATAATATAATACTAATATTTAAATAATTATATATTACTAATATTTAAATTATTATATAATACTAATATTTAAATAATTATATAATACTAATGCTACTACCATCTAATATTAATATTAAAATAAATGAAATTTATAATATATAAACTAAAACTCATAAAATTGAAAAATTGAAAAAACTTTAATCATAAAATTTTGAAATTAAAATGTTGTATTTAGGCAGGAGATATCAGATATACGATAATATCGGATATACGATAATATCAGACATACGATAATATCAGATATACGATTAGGCTTGGTAGTTGGTTTGGGTTTTGGCTTTCCAATGCCAAACATGGTTGGTCAACCCAAATGACGTGTTCACCATATTTCCTTTGATCTACAGACTTAGACAATGTAGCTGACGACCTTTTTTTACCCAAAATTGATGAAAAAAGGGTTTCTTAAAGACGTTATCAGCTTTCCATCAATATAATTGTTGTCAGAATTTGAGTTCAGTAAGTAATTATTACTTATTGTCTAGTTGAGATATCTCTAAAGTCCTGATTGACATACTGATTGAAAAACAACCATAACTTTCAAATGGTTTAACCTTTTTGAAATCCGAAACATGCGTCACATTCTATGCTTCGCCTACTACAAGAAAAAAAAAGTTTGCAATTTTGTAAAGTTTAGAATTAGTTAAGGTGGTCAGACATGAGAGTTTTTATATTTTGAATAAGTTGTAGAAGAAAATTCATAATTAATTATTTATTTGGTAAAAAATTACACAAAAATATGCGTCACATCCAGGCATGAGTCTACTACTTATATTTAGAATCTTGTGAAAATATATAATCATCTGATTGTGATTAAGGTGGTCAGACATACACGTACTTTTTATCTTTTTCCTAAAATTTTTGTACTACTACATTGAAATCTAAAATATTGAACAATTAGATTAATTTTTTTTTAGAAAAGGGCTAGTAGTTTAGAAACTACATTCAATTTCCTACAGATTCTGTTCTTACAACTTTTTCACATAAGGTTGATAAGATGTTCAACTTTTTACGTCAATTTGACTAACCCTGATTTTTTGAATTTTCATTACCACTTAAGGCCATAGCTTGGTATACCATGATCCCGCACATACCCAATTAGCTCTACCATCCAACAAAACTAGAGTAAAACCTTTTTTCAGTTAGGTTAATTTCCTAAGGAAATTTTTTCTCAACTTTGCTGAAACCACTAATCCCCTCAAGAACTTAATGAGTGAAAAACATACATTCAAATGGAGCAGTGAGACTACAAATTTTTTTGAAATAGTTAAAGAAGAAATTGCAAAGGCTCCAACCCTGGTTCATCCTGACTTCAAGAAGGACTTTATTATTCATTGTAATGCTTCTGATCATTCTTTGTTAGGAATTATAATGTAGACAAGTGAGTCATGGATATAAAATCCAATCTCTTTCATGAGTATCTTGTTAAAAAACCATAAACTAAATTATTCATTGGCAGAGAAACATGCCTTTTCAGTAGTAAAGGCTATAAAATAGTTTAGATACTATATACTTCATTCTCAATCCAAGGTTTTTGTTCCAAACACCATTGTAAAGAGTATTCTAACACAGAAAGGGGTTGGTATCAACAATAGGGCTGCCTGGGTAGCCAAGATTCAATAATTTTACTTAGATATCACACCCACCAAGTTGGTTCAAGGACAAGGACTGTGCAGGTTGTTAGCAGAAAATGAAGATGAGAAAGGAAAACTTCCCTTAACCCTGCTAGTTGGTATAACTGATCCTTGGCTTTCTAATGTGGCACACTACTTGACTTATGGAGACTATCCAGCACACTTGAGCCCAAAGGAGAAGTGAAATTTAAAACTCAAAGCCGCCAAGTATGTGATTATTGATGACATCCTTTATAAAAAGGATTGGATGGTATGTTTCTCAGATGTGTGGAAAAAGAACAGCAAGAAAAGCTGCTTAAAACCTTTCATAATGAAGCATTTCGAGTACATTTCTCTTCTACACCGACCACCTTTAAGATCTTGAGAAACTGTTATTACTGGTCTGGTATGTTCAAAGATGCATACCAATGGGTTGCAAAATGTGAAAAATGTAAGCTGTTCATTGGGAAACCACAATTAGCGGCCCTACCTTTGAGGCCTGTGATCATTGAAGAACCTTTTCATCAGCGGGGTATTGAATTTATAGGTCCTTTGAATCCTCCCTCATATGCAGGTCACACTCATATTTTGATGGCTATAGATTATTTTACAAAATCGGTCGAAGTTGTCCCAGTGAAGAAGACTACCTCAGTAGTGGTCTATGATTTTGTGAAGAACTTCATCCTAGTAAGATTTGGCACTCCACACAAGTTAGTGACTGATAATGTCTCAATTTTTCCTCTCAAGAATCACAAATCTTTTGTTATGATAATAATATAGTTATCTCTCATTCCTCTGACTACTACCCCCAAGGTAACGGTCAAGCAGAATTGAGTAATAAAAATTTGATCAACATCATGAGGAAATTAGTAAGTGAGAATGCTAAAGATTGGCATAAAAGGATTTTCAAGGCATTGTGGGTTGACAAGAATTCTCCAAAGAGGGAAATATGGATGTCTCCTTTTGAGCTTGTGTATGGTGTTGAAGCTCAGATGTCACTCCCATTGGAAATATCTATGATTAAATTGCAAAAAGTGATTGAAGATAGTAATTTCCAAAGTGCACTTGAAAAAATAATCATGTACTTAACCAGGATATGTGAAGAAAGAGAAAGACTTGTTGATCACATAATAGAGAATCAAGTTAGAGTAAAATGGATTTTTGATAAAAAAGCTAGGCCAAGAAAATTCATGCCATAAGATCAATTATTTCTCTAGGACAAGCGTAGAGAACTGAAGGGTGCTCATGGTAAGTTTAAAACTCTATGGAAGGGTCCCTTTGTTATCAGTGAGGCTCTTGGGCCTAATTCTTTTAAATTTCAATATCTTGATGGAACCCCCTTGCCCTTACCCTATAATGGGAAAGACCTAAAATTGTACCAGATGTGAAGCTTTTTTTTCCCCTTGTATATAAGTTTTGTTGTTCTTAGTGTTAGAGTTCTTTTTGCTGTGTCAAAGTTTGGCCTTTTGACCCCGTAGCCCAATTTTGCGAAACCATAGAATCTAGAGTTCATCCCTTGTCCCTCATCAGTCCAGGTCCATAGTCCGAGCCAATGTTACACGATTTTTATTTTTCTTTCACCGATGTCTTTTTGTTTGTTTCTCCTCTTTGTTATGAAGTTTCAATTTTTGAACTTTCAAAAGTTCAAATTCCCATGTTCAAATTTGGCTCGCGTGTCTAGCGTTGTCACGGCTTTGTTTCGGATAGCTTTCCTTTGGGTGGTTTTCCTTAATCTAAACTTTCAATTGAACTTTTAAAGTTCAAATTACACAAGTGCAAGCGAAAGTTGAGTCTTTGTCATCAATGTAAGAAGCCGTCGTGTCTTTGGTCAAGTCTGTATTTTCAATTTGAACTTTCAAAGTTCCATTTCCAAAGCTCAAATCTAAAGATTTTATTTTCAGATCCATAATGGATTTCATAATATATAAAGGTAACGCTGGTATGGATAAAAGAAGAGGATGGAGTATCTCAAATTTTAATCAACTGTACCTTTTTTTTAGGAGAGTTAATCATTATTTTGTAAACTCGAAGGGTGTGAGATGATAGTTAATTATTGATATGTCAGAATAATGTCACTTCAACATTTAGTTTGCGCGGATGAAATGAAAGCTTATGCATGCCGCAAATCCAGGCATATCTTTTTCTTTTATAAACGAAGGTTGTATTTCTTTTCCTCATTCAATCTATATTTCTTTCATCATCACAGAGCTAGAGAGATGAAGGAGGTAATTTAAAGGTCGCAAGACTGGAATTTTCATGAATTCTGGTGATTCGTCAAACTCTAAACTTCTAGCTTAAGCTGTCTGTTGAAGAATAAAAAAAGTTTTCAAGTTTCTTCTCGAATTCCTTTTCTTCTTGTTCTGAAAATTTAATTGTGAGATAAGATGAAGTATAATAGGTCGTCGTTGCCTAAGTTGAAGTCCTCATCTAGTCTAGTTAGTTCTCTTCTAGAGTTAGAAGACACAAACCTTCTGAATGTGACTATTGAGGAAATCCTTGGAAGATTGAGAAATCCCCAGAAGGGTTCTATAGAAGAGAAAATCAAACAGAGTGGTTTGATTGAAGCTGCCACTTTTCCAACTGTGACCCCATGCCCGAAGCTGGTTATGGAATGTATGAAACACTATGATGGAAATGAGAAGTGCATTCACACTCATTATGGTGAAGTTTTAGTAAGAATTGATAGGGAAATGATAATGTATTCCATGGGACTCCCAGTTAAGGAGGAACATGAAGCATGGACTATTGGTATGACTTATTCATTCTTTTCAGAAAAGAAGAAACAATACACAAATGTAATTTCCAAGGCTTGGTTGCTAGATTCTAAGAGAGGTGGTTCCCATCTTCGAAAACCCCTTACCCGCGAACATCTTATCCCTGAAATAAAATATTTGGTTAATCTGTTAAATAGGGTTAAGGGAAATCAACATACTTTCCATTGGGAAGACTGGATGTTCTTTTATATACAAGTTATAACAAAAGGAGAGAAATTCCTAGACTGGGGTGAGCTCATTGCCAAGAAATGGCATGAAGGGTTGGCCAAATTCATTAGTATGAGAGGTTTCTACATGTCCTATTTCTTGTTTTACATTCTAGCCAGTTCCAGACAATGGCATGGGTTGCCTCATGAACCCTTAACGCCAAGAATTAAAATTTATGATTATTATCCCCTGTTGCAGCTGAAAAGATATTCAGAGAATTTTCCTAGAGTGAATGATGTATTTTTGGGCTGTTTGGTTTTTGAATTATGTGGGAGCCTACATAAAAGGTTGTCTGATGAAGCCATACAACTAATTCAAACTTATGGCAGTTTCTTTATTCAATTTCCCATATTTACCTATATCAGAGTTGGTGGATTCAAGGGTGAGCCTTTCAAGTTGCCCAGATATGTGCTAGATCACTTGGTACTCACAAAGGTTTGCACGCATGAATTGGAAACTATAGATAAAAGCTTAAAAGGAGATCAACCTTTAGGAATTAATTTTACTATGGAATTAGGAGATTATTGCTGTAAGTATGTCTTAGATGCCTTCAATTTAGCAGAAAAAGTCAAGAGCTTTAAGCTCAAAATGTATATTGCACGCCCGAAATTTGATAGTAAGGTTTTTCTAGGTCTTACTTGGGCATGAAAGAAGGCTTCACACACATAGCTCAATTGCAAGACTACTGGGAGGATTGTGAGGATGAATTTGAGGTTCGCAAGAGATTATGGTCCCACATCACTTTGGGGCAAATTGTAGGAATGAAACTTCCTATGAGCATTAAAGGAGTTACAAAGCATGAAGATGAGGAAGTGCTAGATTTTGTATTTAGCAGTAGAGTATAAAATGAACCCTTGGCAGAAATAGATTGGAATAGACAAGAAGAGGATAGTATTCAACTCATAACTTTTAATGTGATCAGAAGAGCAGAAAAATGGTTAAGGGATAAAAGATTGGTCAAGTTAAAGATGTCTGAGCAAAATACTCATGTACAAACTTAGGATACTCTGTCTCCTGAAAATGAAACCTCTCCTCCTAATTTTCCTGTTGAACTTGATATTGGAGGTACAACTTATTTGGAGGTCAAATTAACAAAGAAGGCTTCCTCGGTAGAGAAATCTCCCACTCCAGCAAGGACTACATGTTCCAGAAGCAAGAGGCTCAAGAAGGTTGCAATCAACCACAAAGTTGTAGAATTGGATTCTGTTGAGGAGGGACAAACCCCAAAGGAAGATCAGACTCTGGATGTGATGAATCTAGATAAAATTGAAGGGGATGGAAGAATGAGAAAATAAAAGTGCAACAACGACACTCTATCTATTGATTCGACTGTGTTGCAGACTCCTCTTGCTAAAGATTTAGGAGATACACTAGCATAGCTCTACACGTCTATTAGCAAAAACATGAGTATTGTACCAACTTCTCTACCTGATAATGACATGGTAAGTAGATGTTTAGGAAAGGAAGTGATGATTAAAAATCTTAAGACTGAGGAAATGATAGACACAGATTCTAAGAATGGACGCTGGTTTGCAGAAATTGCCATTCCTAAGAATGAGAAGACTTTAGATGAGGTAACAACTGATGATTTCAAGGTTGAAAGGGTTGACCTAGGAGTGGCGACTCATGCAATAGATGTTAAAAATTTGGATTCCTCCACCAATAAAATTGTAACAAGGGCCTGGAAAGATGAAAAAGACAACCAGGAAATGAAATCAATAATCTCCTAGATGGCTGAGTACATTTATTCCATTCATCATCCAAATCAGGTCTTAACAACTCGTGCATGAGAACCTAGGAAAAATCCCCATGTCTAATCAATTTTGGCTTGTAACTGACTCTAGCCAAGTCAGTGATTTAATTTTGACGTTAGAAGGTCTAGTAAGGTGTGTGACTAGATGGATTAAGTAATTAGTACTAATCCAATCTAGTTTAGTTAGTTTTGGTTTAAATGCTTGTTTTGGCTTAGATTAGGGAAAATGAGTCTAACTGTATCCTAGAGTTAGAGGAGAAGTGAAAAGTGCCTAAAAAGGCTTTAATGATGTGTATTCATTGAGAAAAGAAGGACTGAGGTCCTAAAAGTTAGTTATGAGCATTTATGCAAAAGATGCTAAATGTTGTCATGACAACATTTTGTAAGATTGCAAATGTTGCATGCAACATAAACAAATTTTTGATTCCTTTCGAAATGGAGGAAGGAAATCAATGCTAGTGGCCTAAAATTATGGGATAAGCATCTTAAGATACTCCATGACTCATTTCTCAAGGGAGAATGATTGTAAGCAAGTTTTTGAATATAAATAGAGCTCTAGTTTTTGTTTTCTACAACAGTCGAAGTGTTTTGAGTTAATGAGTATTCTAATGGATTGAAATGAAAAATCTAAGGTTGGATCTATGTTGAGTAGGAAGTATTAAGATTTTTTAATTCAGTGATCAAGTTTCTTAGAGTAGATTAGTTTGCTTTCATAAATTGTTTAGGAACTAGCACAATTGCTAGGGTAGACAGAGTAGTTTTTAATTTCATGGCTCTCCCATAGAATCCAATCGTGGGAAACTTATGGTTGTGAATGAATATGTTAGGGGAGCCTATGTATAGTTTAAATATGCAAGTATGAGGTTTGAGGAGTTGAGTAGCTATTTTTAAAGTTATGCCCTAGGCGAGCAATGCATGTCCGGTTAGGTGTGTAACAGAGAATGAATTGAGTGCCATTGCAAGGGTATGTTTGGGAGAAGAAAATAAAGTGTAGGTTCAGAAGAATTAGGGTCTAATAGAACCTTGAATATGAGCTGAGGTCCTTACCAATCCATCTGGATAGATTTCTAGATAGAAATTAGATGACTGTAACTAATGCATGAAAATAGCCCTATTTGACATATATTTCAAGATAACAGTGTACGAAGGAATTAGAGAGTTAAAACCTTGAAAATATCTAAGGTCTTGGAAAAGGGTGTCTATATCCTAAGTTTTTTTTTAGGATTGTCTGAAATTTTTGAGAAAGAATCTAGAAAAACCCTCTGGATAGGGCTAAATGGGCTACTAGGCCTAATAGAACCAAAAATAGTGTGGATTTGGAACTCGATTGTTTTGAGTTTGAAGACCCATTCAAATGTGATGGATAAGATGCCAAATGGATTTCTTAGTGATGGACATGTACCCCTTGTAGCACTGGTGAACAATTTTTGAGAAGTTTGAGCTTGGAATCTTCCAAGAAGAGAGCATAGTGACAAGAAGCAATTTCAATGTTGGAAATCCTTCAAGGTTAAGCACAAGAGAACTAACTCTTAGAGTGGAGTTAAAATAGTATTAGGGTGGAGAATTGAGACTATTAGGGTTATAGAAGAGAAATAGGAACCCTAAGTAGACTAGGACAAGTAGATTCCTAAGTTGAGAAAGTGCAAAGAAAACCTTGGAGCACTTCCATTAGATTGGTATTAAAGCCAGGTTGATGAGGCTTGTGGTTAATGTTCCAAACAATAGAATCAATAGGAGAGTAAAAAATGGTGACTAATGTTGAGTTGGATAAGAAGGTAGATGATCAAGAAGTGGAGATTAGGATACTTCGAGACAGATTGGCTCAATTGGAGCAAAAGGTAGATGAAGTTGATGTGAAAGCAGATGAAGTGAAGGATAAGGTTGAAGGGAAAGGCAAGGATATTACCATTGATGATGAAGTACCCAAAGCTGACCCTATCCTTACTAAGGATCCATTCCTAAAAGCTTTAAAGGCTATGAGTGGAAAAGCACTAGGAGTTCCAATATTTACTAGAAAGATGGAGCCAGAGATAGTCCTTGACTGGATAGAGGGACTGGAAAACCATTTTGAGTGTGATGGAATCATTGAGGCTCAAAAGGTGAAGGTTGAAAAATCTAGACTGACAGTGTCTGCACTCACTTGGTGGAAATTCATCCAAGATGAGAGGGAGAAGGAAGGAAAGAGGCCCATTTCTTCATGGAAAGCTATGGTTGCAAAATTCAAAGATACTTATATTCTTGAGGATTATGAAATCCAATTGCATAAGAGAAGACAAGGTTTGAGGCAGAAGGACCTAGATGTAAAATCCTATAGTGAAGAGTTTCAGAGACTTTGCATGAGATCTAGAGTTGTAGAGGATGAGAAGGTCAAGGTAGCAAGATACCTTAATGGACTAAAGTGGACCATACAAGATGAGATGAGTCTTTTGACTCCAGAAACCATTCAGAAGTGCCACTAAATTGCCATCAAAGTTGAAGAGAAGTTGAGGAAGAAACAAGAATCTAGTACTACTAGAGGAAGAGGTAGAGGACAGAGAGGTGGATATGGTGGATGGAGTTTTGAACCCAAGAATCAAGGGGAGACTAAATTTTTTGAATAACAAGAAGGAAACTCCAACATAGGGGGTTCAAATAGAGGAAGGAACTCTAGTGGAAGAGGAATAAAGAACAACCAAGGTAGGGGTAACTACTTTGACAATATGAAGTATTACCACTGCAGCTAGATGGGACATCCTACATACAGATGTCAAGAGAAGGGTACTACTTCTCAAGGAAATGATAAGAGGGTGAATTATGTCCAAGAAGAGACTAGTGGTGGAAACAAACACCCCAAGATTCCCTTAGAATCAGAAGAAGGTGAGAATCTTATGATGAGAAGAATTCTGATTAAGGAGCCAGTAAAAGAAGAGCCTAGTCAGAGGAGATCACTATTTAGAGTGAAGTGTAAAATGATGGGAAAAGTGTGTAGAGTCATTATAGACCCAGGGTCTACTGAAAATATAGTTTTAGAGGAAGCAGTCAACAAGTTGAAGATGACAAGAATACCCCACACCAATCCTTACAAAGTCACCTGACTAAACAAAGGGCAACATGTCCTTGTCAATGAGAAAGCTTGCTTGGAGTTTTCAATTGGTAGGTATAAGGAAAAAGTATTGTGTGATGTGCTAACCATGGACACATGTCACCTAATCCTAGGTAGACCATGGCAATTCGATAGAAAGGCAATGCATGATGGTGCAAAGAATTCATATTCTTTCAAGAAGGACAATGTGACATTCAAAATACAATCACTATTGGAGGATGCAAAAATGAAGTCATCTGGCCCCAATGTTCTCATGGTGAGTGAGAAGGAGTTCTTAGAGGCCTTAAAAGAAGGAGAGGGGGTTGGTTTTGCACTGGTGTTGAAACCAAAGGAAGAAAGTACAGACAGAGCAGTCAAGAAGACAAAGTTACCAAAAGAAGTGCAGGAGCTATTGCAGAAGTATGAGGGAATTGTCAGTGATGGAAAACCATTATCCCTACCACCTAAGATGTTAGTAAGACACCAAATAGACCTAATTCCTTGAGATACCCTTCCCAATAAGGTTACATATAAGATGACTCCTCAACAAAATGAGGAGATAGCTAGACATATTCAAGAACTCATAAGCCAAGGCCTGATTAGGAAAAGTATTAGCCCTTGTGTCATACCCACTGTCTTAGCCCCTAAAAAGGGAGGAAAATGAAGGTTATGTACTGACTCCAGATCAATAAACAAAATAACCATTAGGTATAGGTTCCCTATCCTTAGGATAGAAGACCTAATGGACTGTCTAGGAGGAGCAAGGTATTTTACCAATATAGACCTAAAGAGTGGCTATCATCAAATCAGGGTAAATGAGGGGGATGAATGGAAAACAACTCAAGATCAAAGAAGGACTGTATAAGTGGCTTGTAATGCCATTTGGGCTATCCAATGCCCCATCAACATTAATTAGGTTGATGAATGAAGTCCTTAAAGACTATATTGGAAAATTTGTGGTAGTCTACTTGGATGATATACTCATCTAGAGTAAGACAAGAGAAGAACATCTTAGACATCTAGAAATGGTTTGCAAGAAGCTACATGAGGAGGAGCTGATGATAAACTTGGAGAAGTGTGAATTCATCAAGCAAGAATTAGTGTATCTTGGATTTGTGTTATCTCAAGGCAACCTAAAGATGGATCTAAGCAAAGTGGAAGCCATCATCAACTAGCCTACTCCAAGAACAAGCACTGAGGTAAGAAGTTTTCATGGCTTAGCACAGTAGTATAGAAAGTTTATCAAACAATTCAGTGCAATTTGTGCTCCTATGCTTGATACTATCAAGGGTGGGATGGAAACTAAATGTGAATGGAATGAAAATGCTAACCATGGGTTTGAGTTGTTAAAGAAAAATATTTCTACCCAACTAATCTTGATTTTTCCAAGCTTTGAAAAACTATTCACAGTGGAATATGATGCCAACAATGTAGCCATTGTTGCAGTCTTGAGTCAAGAGGGAAGACCAGTGGCCTTTCACTTTGAGAAACTAAGTGAAGCTAAGAATAAATACTCTTCTTATGACCTAGAAATGTATGCTCTGGTCTAGGCACTGATAAAGTGGAGGCATTATTTACTTTCAAAAGAGTTCATAGTCTATTCAGACAATCAAGCATTAAGTTTCTTGAAATCTCAAGATAAACTCAGTCACAAGCGTATGAAGTGGGTTGAGTACCTACAACCCTACACCTTCAACATCAAACACAAGAAGGGGTTACAGAATAAGGTAGCATATGCCTTAAGTAGAAGAGCCTTGACCATTCAAGAGATACATCTATAGAGCATGGGGATAGACAACTCCAAAGACCTATATGGAGAAGATGAGGACTTTGCAGACATTTACAAGGTATGCCAAGAATATAAGAATCACTTTCATAGTTAGTTCCATGAGTATACTTTGCAGAGTGGTCTATTATTTAAAGGGATTCAATTCTGTGTACCTAGCAGGTCTATTAGGGAGAATCTAATCCAAGAGAAACACAATGGTGCACTTAGTGGCCATTTTGGTGTTAATAAGACACACAAATTAGTTCAAAGATTTTACTTTTGGCCCAAGATGAATTTGGATGTTAAGAGATATGTAGAATTTTGTGTTATCTGTCAAAAGGCCAAAGGCACATCTACTAATGCATGCCTATATCAGCCTTTACCCATTCCAACCAGACCAGGGGAATGCCTGAGTATGGATTTTGTAGTGGGATTTCCCAAAACAAAATAGGGAATGGATAACATTTATGTTTTTGTGGACAGATTTAGTAAGATGGCACACTTTGTACCTTACAAGACAAAAAATGATGCAAGTCAGATAGCTTCCCTATTCTTTAAGGAGGTATTCAGAATACATGGTTTTCCATTGAGCATAATGTCAGACAGAGACACAAAGTTTATGAGTCATTTTTGGAAGACTCTCTGGCAGAAGTTAGGAACCAACTTGTCTTTTGGATATGCATACCATCCTTAGTTTGATGGAGAAACATAGGTAGTCAATAGGAGTCTTGGAAATCTCCTAAGGTTTTTAACTAAGGAGTATGGTCAAACTTGGGACCAACTCATTGGGCAAGCAAAATATGCCTACAATGACACAGTGAATAGGACTACTGGTAAGAGTCCATTTGAAATAGTTTATGACCTTCATCCAAGAGGCATTTATGAGCTCAAAGATCTGAAGGATGGAGCCAAGGGAAGTGGCTATGTAGATGAATTTGCACATTCTATGCAAGAAGTCCATGAGACAGTGAGGAAGACAATCATTGAAAATACATAGAAGCTTAAGAGAAAAGTTAATGAGAGGAAAAGAGATGTCCAATTCAAAGTTGGGGATCTAGTGATGGTTCACCTCAACAAGGAAAGATTACAAAAAGGAATGCCACATAAACTTTAGATGAGAATAATTGGCCCGTGTATCATACTGTCAAAATATGGAGCAAATGCCTACAAGGTGGAACTTCCAGAGGATATGGGTCTATCTCCGATGTTTAATGTTGCAGACCTAGTTTTGTAGAAAGGCCCAATCCCATATGCAGATTAGAGTTTGACTGAGATCATACATGAGGTGGAGGAACTTAACTTACCATCTGCACCAATCAAGAAGGCAGAACATATACTGGATTCCAGAGTTTACAAGAAGACAAGAAAGAAGGAATACCAAGAACACTTAGAGAAGTGGCATGGACAAATAGATGTAGATGCAATTTGGATAAAGGAGACAGAGTTCAAAAAGTTGGGCATCGACACCAACTTACTCAATCCAAGGGTGGATTGAAGCTTTTTCATTTGGGAAGGATGGTGCAGGAGCACCTAGGCAAACTCCCCATATCTAATAAATTTTGGCTTGTAACTGAGTGTAGCCAAGTTAGTGATTTAGTTTTGACCTTAGAAGGTCTAGCAAGGTGTGTGACTAGATGGACTAACTAATTAGTACTAATCCAATCTAGTTTAGTTAGTTTTGGTTTAAATGATTGTTTTGGCTTAGATTAGGGAAAATGAGTCTAAATATATCTTAGACTTAGAGGAGAAGTGGAAAGTGCCTAAAAAGTATTTAATGATGTGTATTCATCGAGCAAAGAAGGATTGAGGTCCTAAAAGTTAGTTATGAGAATTTGTGCAAAAGATGCTAAATGTTGTCATGACAACATTTTGCAAGATTGCAAATGTTACATGCAACATAGACAACTTTTTGATTCTTTCAAAATAGAGGAAGGAAATCAATGCTAGTGGCCTAAAATTATGGGAGAAGCATCTTAAGATACTACATGGCTCATTTCTCATGGGAGAATAATTGTAGGAAAGTTTTTGAATAGAAATAGAGCTCTAGTTTTTATTTTCTGCAACAGTCAAAGTGTTTTGAGTTAATGAGTGTTCTGATGGATTGAACTGACAAATCTAATGTTGGATCTATGTTGAGTAGGAAATTTTAAGAGTTTTTCATTCAGTGATCAAGTTTCTTAGAGTGGATTAGTTTTCTTTTGTAAATTATTTAGGAACTAGCACAGTTGCTGGGGTAGACAGAGTAGTTTTCAATTTCATGGCTCCCCCATAGAATCCAACCATGGGAAAATTATGGTTGTGAATGAATATGTTAGGGGAACCTATGTACAGTTTAAATATGAAAGTAGGAGGTCTGAGGAGTCGAGTAGCTATTTTTAAAGTTATGCCCTAGGCGAGCAATGCCTGTCTGGCTAGGTGTGTAATAGAGAAGGAATTGAGTGCCATTGCAAGGGTATGTTTGGGAGAAGAAAATCAAGTGTAGGTTTGGAAGAATTAGGGTCTAATATAACCCTGAATATGAGCTGAGGTCCTTACCAATCCATCTAGATAGATTTCTAGATAGAAATCAGATGACTGTAACCAATGCATGAAAATAGCCCTATATGACCTATATTTCAGGACAACAGTGTACAAAGGACTTAGGGAGCTAAAAAATTGAATATATATAAGGTCTTGGAAAAGGGTGTCTGAATCCTAAGTTTGTTTTTAGGGTTGTTTAAGAGTTTTGAGAAAGAATCCAGAAAAACCCTCTAGATAGGGGTAATTGGGCTACTAGGCCTAATAGGACCAAAAGTAGTGTGGATTTGGAACTCGATTGTTTTGATTTTGAAGACCCAATCAAATGGGATGGATAGGATGCCAAATGGATTTCCTAGTGATGGACATACCCCTTGTAGCACTGGTGAACAATTTTTGAGAGTTTGAGCTTGGAATCTTCCAAGAAGAGAGCATAGTGACAATAAGCAATTTTAATGTTGGAAATCCTTCAAGGCTAACAAAAAGAGAACTAACTCTTAGAGTGGAGTTAGAATAGTCTTAGGGTGGAGACTTGAGACTATTAGGGTTCTAGAAGAGAAACAGGAACCCTAAGTAGACTAGGATAAGTTGAGTCCTAAGTTGAGAAAGTGCAAAGCAAACCTTGGAGCACTTCCATCAACAACACAGACCCCGTTGGCCTTTGATATGAAATCTCCAGATAATCTATAGATGAAGGAACAAATTATATGTAACAAGTCAATTGCCAAAGCATATTCTTGCTGGTTAGATTTAGTGATTGATCGCGGAAGCAAATATATAGGTGAGCTCAGTCAAACCTATAAAGATGTTGTCGCTGCTAAAGATAGTTTGAATGCAGAGGTGACCAAATGAGACAAAGAAAAGAATTAGTGGATGGCAGTGATAGCCCAAATGACAAAGGTCAAGAAATATGGTGTAATAAAATTCCTATCTGAGAGGCCAATCACAGGATTCGATGATGAAATCCTTTTTTTTTCACAGGATCATTTAGAATGGAGAAACTTTGTTATAAAATAGGGTATTGAGGAATCTGTTGGTTGAAATACCATATATATGGTATTGAGATATTTTGATCTGTTGGTTGAAATACCATATATATATATATATATCACAACTTTGGTGTGTTCATCCGAGTTTATGAATGCAATTTCAATTGGAATTTCATTTGTGATCGTGATATGTTGCTATATTTCATTCAGAATATGAAGTGGATTTAGGGTATCTGTAATTTTATCTTAGATTAGTTGTGGATGTCAGTCTTTTGGCTGAATCTTAGCTCTTCATTACAACAACTTTTATCTGATTTGTATTTCATTTTAAATTTGATGATTGAACCTTTGATACTTTAGGGTAAAAAGTATTATCTATGAAGTTTTCTTCATTGATTCATGGAATGCATAATGAAAAATTATTGAAGAGGGAGCTGCACTTGTATGCAGAGGGATTTGACCATCAAAGCGAATCCCAACTGTTAATTAATTGATTTTTTCCATAGGGTTGTAGAGGTTTATTTTCTTGATCATCATTGATTAATTTCGGGTATAAATCTGTTAACTAACAATCATGCAACACACAATCCTCTTTCACCACTTGTCACAAGTCTTTTCTTAAAATTGGTTTCATGATGCTCTTCAAGAAGATCTTAATCTGTACTACATGGGGCATGTTTGCACAAAACCCGAGAACGTGCACTGCTACATGTCACACAAGTAGGCGCTCTTAGAAATGATTTAATGTTGAAGCCTTTGGGTTGCATTATGTCGCCATGTGTCTCAAGCATGATCCATGTAGAAACTTTGAGCTAGGCAACCCGAAAACACAAGCAAAGCCACCTGAATTTTTTTAAGAGGAAAGAGAAAGCTCTTTGCCATTAAAAAGTTAGAGTCGGGATAATTGACTGTTGTAGGTAACATCTACAATATTCTCACAAAGTTTGGTTTTATATCATCCAAATCATTTCTTTTTTTGGGTTCATCTTCAACCTTCTCAGTGGCTTTGAATGCAACTTCCTTCTTGACATTATCAAATCCAAATTCCCACATCTTAAAAGCAAATATCACTTCATGGAGTTGATCCGAAGTATACTTGTCCATGTCATGAGAATCCTCAACAACATATATCTTAGATCTATAGAATTTTGAAAGTGTTCTAAGCACTTTTCTCGCAACTTCATTTTCCTTCATAGTTCCACCATCACCTTAGATTCCATTCACTACATTTGTTGTACATAGTGCAAGTAACTATCAATATTTTATTCTTTTGACATCTTTAGATTCTCAAATTTTTCTTTTAGGTTTTGCATCTTGACTTTCTTGATCTTTACACCTCCTTCATAAATATTGCTACTTTTTCCAAACATCCTTTGTAGACTTGTAGTGCACGACTTTCAAAATTTTTGAATCTTCCAAACTAATTATGATTGTATTTATTGTTTTGTCATTGTTCTTATGTAATATAATCTCATTTAGAGTAGTAGGAGGAGTAGCAAGAGTGGTATATCACTTCATAATAGAGTCTCATAATCTATATGGAAGAGAGTTCAAATATGATTTCATCCGCATCTTCTAGAAAGCATAGTTTGTGCCATCAAACTTAGGCACCTTGCAACCTCCTTGGGCCATCTTAGACCTTCATCAAGCAGTTAAGTTTCTCTAGAGGAACCTAGCTATGATACCAATTATTGAATGCACCCCAAGACTGAGAGGAGGGGTGTATCGGTCTCAAACATATGCTTAAACTTTTTCAATCACAATTCCACATCAATTAACTTTAACCAACTTAACAACAAAGAAAGATAAATCAACAAGCATCACCATACACATGAATACTAAACTTTTATGTGGAAAACGTAAGAAGGGAAAAACCATGGTGAGATTCAACTTAGACTATATGAAGAACAATATTACAATGAATGTTTTAGGCTCATGGCTAAGGAAGCTCACTACTCTTGATTTGACGTGCAGGCTAAGGTGCACAACCTTAGTGTAAGATACAAAGGACTTGCAGACTGAGACACACTGCCTCGGGGAAAGATAAAGATCACCAAGAAGGACTCACTATCTTCCACTAGGATACATGAATATAATTTCTATCTAATATTTACTCAATTTGATTGAATCTAACGACCCCACTTGATCTAAATTAATTTATATATATACTACTTATTTTATTAATTGATCTAAATTAACTATTGAGTAATGGATAGATAGATATAGTCCTATAGTCTGAAAGACAAAACCAAGCAACACAAAGCTTACATTCCCAAAGAAATGTCATTTGTCATACAAGTACATCTTATGATCCTTAAAAAGTAATTTTCTAACCTCCTATTTAAAAATAACTTGTATCATCTGAATAATAAAATAAATTATAAATTTGAAAACTAAATTCAAAATCCTATATCTCATATTACTATATTTTCTTAGGATTCTAGCGATTTGATCCATTCCAACAACCCAAATTATCCAAATTAAATTTTAGATAACTACTTCATTTGATTAATTGATCAAAATTAATGGAATTAATGTAGAATGGATTGATGGATTTAGTCCTCTAGTCTCACAAGGTTTCATTCCCAACAAATGCCATTTCCCCGAGAGAAACGATAAAGAGGCATGACTAGATTTTCTTCGTTGCAAAGTCGATCATGGTGTCAGAAATCAAACATAAGAATATTTATAAAGAGTCCCCATGTGGCATAAATGATCAAGGGGGCTCTCTCTAGTACCTGGCGGAGAACACCATGATATTTCTCCCCTCCTGTCCTTGAAACAGCATAATCAAATCCCAAGTACACAAATTCAAAACATGATTTCAAGATGGCCAGCTGTGAGTATCATCATCGATTGTGAAAATAAATGAAGCCCACAAGGAATCCATGACCATGTCAATGAAGAACAGCACTGATTGCTAGCTATAAAAACTAGAGGGCTAATAGAAGTACAGGAGGAGAATTTGTTTTCAAGACGGGTTTGATGAATTGGTTTGGAATAACGGCAGGAGTTGAAACCATGGTGGCGGAGGAATCGAGGGGAAGCTTCTGAACGTGATGAAACAACCAACAAAATCATAACAGACCTGCGCATACCCATCATTATGTTGCTGCCAAAATACACAGAAGCCAATGACATGAAAATTATAAACACATTCTTCTCAGTCCCACTGCTCAGTTTGACCAACTCCTCTGCAAAAATCATGGCATTTTTTAACCGGTGTGAAGAAAATGTGTCAACGCCTTTTGTTTGAAGAAAAGCAGTTGGTCTTTTGGGCTGCTTTTTAAAGGCCAAGAAAAAAGACAAGAGGCAGCCTTCATCTGTCTTCTTCTCTCACCCTTCCCAATATATTACTCCTAATAACAAACTCAGAAAAAATATAGAGGCTAGGGCGTAGAGCATCATAGCTTTCACACACTCTCTAGTGTAATTATGTGGTTTGTGCATGCTAAAGAATTAAAATACGATAAAGGAACGAGCATGAGTCAGGACACACAGACTGCAATTGGCATTCACTGTGATCGATACCAACATGAGGACACACTTGCACATGTCCTTGTCTTCCCATACACTCTCTCGCCGCCCAAGCTAAAGTCAGTCAGTTGCACTGCCCCATTAGCTGAATGTACAATCTTCCCAATTGTCTCAATTCCACACTAATTTCACATACCTAGGTAATCAAAGTTATGAAGCTTCAACAACTATTGACGTGTGGACACTAGAAAGTGGTGGTGGGTTGGTCAAGGGAAAATGGAAAGTTTGGTGAAGGGAAAATGGAAAGGTTGGTCCTTGGGTGATCACATGAATATTGTGGGATACTTGGTTGAGAAGGGTTATGAAAAACTTTTGGGTATGGAGGAAGGTGATGTTTAACTCTTTCATGAGGATTGGAGTCTTGTTAATTACCTCAAATTAATGTATTCATATCTTATTTCAATCAAGGCCATGAAGCTTCACTAACTAATGTAGTGTGGACACTAGAAAGTGGTGGTGGGTTGCTTAAGTGAAAGTGGAAGGATAACTCTTTTGATCACATGACTATTTGTGTGATACATTGTTAAGAATGACTATAAAAAACTTTTGGGTATGGAGGAAGATGATGTTTAACCCTTTTAGGAAGATTGGAGTGTTATTAATTACCTCAAATTAATGTGTTCATAGAGTCTTATTCATGTCATTGTCTTGCCATACACTTGTTGGCTAAAGTTTGTTTCACTGGTTGTGCCACTACTCTATTATTTTCATGTACAATATTCCCAATTGTATGAGTTTCACACTAGTTCCAAGTGCCTAATCAAGGTTATGAAGCTTCAATAAGTATTGGAGGGTAGACACTTAAAAGTGGTAGAAGATGCCCCATGGTGGGTTCATTAAGTGGAAATAGAAAGATGACACCTTGCCGGATTACTTGGTTTTAAGAGTTGGAAAGGTGATTTATTAAATGATTATTTGGTTAGGAATGACTATACAAAACTTTTGGGTATGTAGAAGATGATATTTAACCCCTTCACGAGGATTGGTGTCTTATTAGTTACCTCAAGTTAATTTATTCATGGTGTGTGGACACTAGAAAGTGTTGCAAGTCACCCCATGGTGGGTTGGTCAAGTGGAAGTTTGTCTAGAAAGATGACTCCTTGGGTGATTACTAGGCTAACTGTGGCTATCCAAAAAAATTGGATACAGAGAAGGATATTTTTAATAATCACATCAAACTAATGCATTTAGATATATAATAATGAAAAAATGTCTCATCTTTGTGATTGTCTTCACTACACTTATTTTTTAGAATCTTTGCAATTTCTCATAGGAAGATTTGGACCATTATTTCCTCTATATATTTTTTTCTTAGTAGGTTTCAGATGTTAGGAAAATAGTCTCTCAACCTTACATTTACATACGATTATTAATTATAGTAAGTTTACATTTGAGTACGAATTGGTTCAAAATTTTCTCCAAAGCTACGTATTGGCTAGGTAAGCACGCCAATAAATTTCATTGCAAGATCATGTCTTGATTTGAAGTTATCAAAGTTTCCATTTCTAAAGTTGTTAGTAAAAATTTTGAAGTCAATTTTGGAGGCTTCCAGGATTTGAATTGGCTCGAAAGTGTCTAGAACCAGTGTAGTGGTTTACAACTTGATAGAGTGTGTCAAGAGCTTTCTAGTGGTTTAAACGGGTTGTTAATTGGATACCTAGTTAAAAAATTATGAGCTCTAGAAGCTAGGTTTCCTAAAATAAGAAATATAAAAATGTATTGGACACATGAATGAGTTGTAAAAGGGAGTGGGAGTCACATGTGTTGGTGTGTATTTTGACGCATCATAGGGAATCTTGAACTTAAGATAAGTTGGGCACCACTTTCTAGGTGGTTTTAGCCTATGGTTTTGTAATACCCTTTGTTGGTTTCATGTATTGTATCTCCTATATATTAGTTGTGTGAGATGTTGGTTGTGTGTAAGAGTCTTATAGATATTAAGTTACCTCTAGATCTTTGGTTGGTGAGAATTCTATGAGAAGCTTTCTCTATAAGTATATTATATTATATTATTAATTTTTGAATAATATGTCGGGTGATTTTTAATGTGTTTACTTTTTTCTCCCAAAAGGGTTTTCACCACATAAATCATTGTATTTTGGTATGTGTAGATATCATCCACCATAGCTACATGAATATTGGAGCTCATGAAATAAGGGTGTGCCACACTCCCTAGACTCAGGTCATAATAACTTCTCTCTCTGAGGGGTTCATGCCTAGGGTCACCATGTGTAAACACCGCACATCTCCCAGCCGACTTTAGCAAAAAAATTCCAAGAACTCCCGCCATTTTGACACATGTCCTAGTTTTGATCACAGGACTACAATACTTCCCTATTCCACGACGCACATCAAGACACTTTTTGAGTTCTAAAAATGTGCACCACCTTTTCAGTCTGTCATCATTGTTGCAGATGGATTTTTATGAGTAGCTTGTCTACGCACACCGAATTATAGAAGACTTTCCACTCACATTTATGAGGTTCATCTCCAATTTTTTTCCTATATAAATCCCAAGGGCACGTTGTTAAAGATAAGTTTTATCTTTAGAGTCCTATTAGAGCATCTTTAGGGGGGAGTTATTCTAAGAGTCAATAGTTCACTCATCTTGGGGAAGATTCAAAATAGATATTGTATCATTCTTTGAACCTAGTTGGTATTCAAATAATAAAAAAGAGGGGATATATTGGACCATGCCTTGCTTTCTTTTTCTTTGTATCTTTCTCTTATTTTGTGAATAATACCAAGCTTCGTGTCATTCTGGAGGGACATAACTATTTGCTACTTTTCGGGCTTTTATACCCTTTTTATAGATTACAATCAATTGGATCATGTTTAATACTCTTTCAACCCTTGTAATTTGAGTTATACTATGCCATCTTAGCAAAAAAATTTCTCTTGGGTAGTTGTTTCACGAGATTTAGGAACCACTTTTACAGACCCTAAATTAGATTTTCTTATAAGGAGATATGAATGTGTTGCACTATGTCCATCTGAATTTTGCATCTTGTCTCTCTCTCATTATGAGGATCTTGCAATTTTCGTACCTAAGGGTGAGGGGTTCCTATTTTTTTGTTGCCTCTAAGGGGGACTCAAGAAATTTGTGGAAGTTCTAGCGAATCACTTGCAAGCATTCATTTTCCTTTCTCCTCTCTCTACCCTCCAAAAATCAAAACAAGAAGAGTTAGCTTCTAAAATCTCAGAAGTCGCTCTGCATAATACATAAGGTCCCCCATATGTAGAGTTTCCTAATTGCCCTTATTTAGGCCCTGGTCCTATTAGGGATCAACAATTTTTTTCCACACCCAGTGGGACCGATTTGCAAAGTTGATGACTTGGTGCGCTTCCTCACCAGTTTAGCCTTGAAGAGGAAGATTCCAAGCACCAGGCAAATCATTAGTTTGTGGATTTATGATGTCTCTAATGACATGCCCCTGGTCCTTCATCCTCGGGAGGCATCATGCTCGCTTCTGAAGCATCATCTAGAGATACCACTATTCTTCCCATTGCTTCAACATGGAGGGATACTTTGCCCACCACATCTTTTTCTCACCATTCCATGGGAACATAAACCCTCCACCTCTGTACTTTCCATACCAAGTTGTAGGCGCCCCAAATTTTCCTTTATATTAACCTAATAAAACTGGTTATGTGTGTTTCTATGCCGCTCAACCCCATCCAACTCTGCCCATCCTTCTTGGCATCCTATGAATTATTATCAACAACCACAAGCGGCTTATCATGTTCCCCACCACTAAGCCCATCTCCTAGCCCAATATTAAAATAAAAGAGACTTGGAAAATATTACTATTAGGGACATAATGTCAAATTTCCAATAGTAGTTGAAGTCTATAAAGGAAGAGTGGGAATATTTCCAGAAGCTAGAACAAATTGCTTAACAAGATTTGTTCCATAGGCAACAAAAAAAGGAGGTCTGGAAGAAATAGCTATAGTAGTTCCTTGCAACAAAAGTTGCTGCTACAGAAAAGTACGAAGGTGAAGAAAAAGAAGAGAAGGAAAGCAAAGTGGAGCCCATACATCAAAGGGAACTGCGAGAGGATATTGAGAAGGTTGTATTCCATGAAACCTCTCTACTGGAAGAGATCAACACAAAGGACTCCATCCTTCGATTCACCACACTTCACTCATTCGTTGATGCTGAGAAGAAGGAGGAATATCTAAAAGGCACTTCTTCCTTTAATGGTGAGAAAACCAATGTGCATCAACAGGTTCTTCATGCACTGCTGACCTTCGACCTAAGATAACTCATAGAAAAGATTGACATGGAGGATAGATTCTTGGAAGAGTTTGATGACATTTTATCCTTTGTTGATCTCAAATCGAAAACCAATGATCTCATAGGTTTTAAGGTTTCACAGTCTGAAGAAGCCCTAACATCGCCTCTCACACGACTGCAAAGCACCAGGCACGCAGAGACATCTAAAGGATGCTCCATCAAGCATATATCCTAGATCTACGAATCGACCCTGGTCATGCTTTTCTTTGAGCATAAAGGTGAACATCAAAGAGGGCAAGAGAATCTTTCCCAAGAAAGCTCCACCCAAAGGTGGAGAATTTTTTGGGTCCCTAGTCTAACATTTGGGAAGTATGCCAACAATTAGTGGCATGCCTTTCTTTCTTTCTCTCCTGGCTATTTCTACACAAGCACGAAGAGCATAAAAAATTGGCCAGGAAAGGAAGCTACTTTAATAACTAAGACAATGGTTTTGTTTAGTGTTCTCATCAACTAGTTAGTTTAGGACTTTGATAGAGTAGGGTAACTGTTGTTTCTTTCTAGGAAGTTCCTTTTCACACGATTCATTCCCCTTAAGGGGATGCACATTGTAATTTTCCTTCTAAGTGTTTGCACAGGTCCATCATGTCTCCTCTCATTTTCTAAGGTAGTTCTTCCTTGTTTTGTGACTCTTTGCCCAATGGATAAGGTACTAGTTTGCAAAACCAAAGATTTAGAGGTTCCTTCTCAGCAGGTTGAGATCCCCTGTGAGTCACCATTTTTGTAGATATCATCTACCATATATAGTAAAAATTTTGAGTTCACAGAATAAGGGTATGCCACACTCACTAGACTTGGGTTGCAACAACTTTTATCTTAGATTGGTTCACACATTGGGTCACCATGTGTCAAAACTATGCATCTCCCAACCAAATTCAATGATAATTTCCAAGATCTCCTGCCATTTTAACATGTGTTCTAGTTTTGATCACAGAACTACAATACTTCCCCATTTGACAACGCACCTTGAGGTACTTTTTGATTTCTAAAAAGGCATGCCACCTTTTTATTCTATCGCAACTATTGCAGATGAATTTTTAGGAGTACCTCCTTTGCACAAACAAAACTTATAGAAGACTTTCCAGTCACATTTATGAGGTACAACTATAGGAATTATTCCTATATAAAGCCCAAGGGAATGTTGTAAATTTTTTTTTTTAGATTTAGAGTCCTATTAGAGCCTCTTTAGGGAGGAGTTATTCTAAGAGTTTATAGTTTTCTCATCTTGGGGAACATTAAAAATAACTATCAGATCATTATTTGACGCTAGCCGGAATTCAAGTAATAAAAAAGATGGGATGTATTGGACTATACCTTTCTTTCTTTTTCTCTGTATCTTTCTCCGATTTTGTGAATAATCCTAAGTTTCATGTCATTTGGGAGGAACATTGCTCTAATCTATTACTTTTCATGATTTTATAATTCCTTCATAGATTGCAATTGGTTGGATCATGTTTAATAGTCTTTCAAGCCTTGTAATCAGAGTTATACTATGTCATCTTAGTGAACAATATTCACAGGGGCTTCAATTAGTGAACCTGAATCATAGCATGTGCATTCATGGCATACTAAAAACTCCCCCTATTTTCAAAAAGTATTGCCCCAAAATCCATTTTGTCACCCCCTTCCAATACCCCCCACACCCGTTTTCCTATATAAACCCCCACCCCTGCCCCAAAAATACTCCCCTCCCCCTATTCAGGCAATATATTGACCTCCTTTACCCCCATTTTAAACCCCCCAATATGAATGCACGTGATATTGTATTTCCCCATCAGTGAAGACTCTATGACAACATTATCTTGTTTAGTTGTTTTAGTAGATTTAGGAACCACTTTTGGAGGCGTTGAACCAGATTTTCTTATAAAGAGATACATATGTATTGCACTATGTCCATTTGACTTTTGAATCTTGTCCCTCTCTCATTATGAGGATCCTGCAATTTTCATTCCTAAGGGTGAGGGGTTCCTATTTTTTTGTTGCCTTTGAGGGGAACTTAACGAAGTCGTAGAATTTTTTGCGAATCTCCTAAAAGCAGTCATTTCCCTTTCTCCTCTCTCTACCTTTCAAAAAAAATAAGAAGAGCCAACTTCTAATATCCTAAATATTGTTCTACATAGCGTATAAGGTTCCCCATATGCATAGCTTACCGACTTCCCTCATTTAGGCCCGGGCCTATTAGGGATAAAAAAAATGCATAGTATTTATGTGTATTTCTATTAAGTTTTTATAATTTTTGTAAAGATCTAAAAAAAATTGGGCATGAACCTCCTCTCAAGGTTGGTGTAGGAATTTATTTAACTACCTAAACTTCCTTGCATGGGCTTGGTTGTTCAACAAAATGAAGGCTCATTAGATTTTCTTGGATTCTATTTATGCTCTTTTTATTGGTTAGTTCAAAGATAAGAGATGTCAAGTTTGTAAGTTATGGAAAATGATGCCAAATTTTTTTTTTTTGAAGTCTTTGTAAAGTGAGTAGTGGTTGAAAGGGATGTCAACAATTAAAATAGTTTTTTTCTTGAAAATCTTGAGAGAAATCGTCAATCTTTTCAAAACCAAAGTACCAAATTTGAAATAAAGAAGCATTGGCTAAGAAAGACATTCTCATCTAGTGAAATCTTCTGAAAAAAAGACAATGCTTCAATTTTAACTTTTGAAAACCCAACATGAAAAAATGGATAATGTAACAAAAAGGGATTGCTTCAAGCTCAACTTTGATGGAACCTCTAAGGGAAATTTTGGTACTTTCAAAAAAATAATTGTTGATTTGTATCCTTGAGAGTGAATTTATTAGAGATATATAATTTTTATTGTATAATATTCAACGAGATGAAAAACCCTTGAAAAGTCAAGAAAAAAATTATCAATATGTAAGGATACGTTCCTCCTAAAATAATTATTCTAAATCCTAATTCAATAATAATGTAAGGAACATTAGCATGCAGGACAATTAGAAGATTCATTTTGCGAATATTCTATAGTCATCGCATGCCGTCAGAGGACATCTCTTCCATGCTTTTCGTGCCATCTCTGGAATTAAACTACAACATCAAATTCTTCAAGTATTTTTCTTCTTTGACCAGCAGACTGGTGTTGTTCATCGGTAGATTCTGCAAGTCATTAAAGCTGGGCGATTTTCCTAATCACCATTTCCAACACTCCACTTCCAAGCGTAGAAAAACTCTTATTTTCCCAAATGCAGATTCGTTTCTCTCCATTTTGAGCGATTTTTCCTATGTCTAAAAGCTTTGGGGAGAGCGAATGTGATTGTGTGGATACCAACGAACTTCCTTGGCATCATCTTCAGATTCTGGGATTGCATAAGCAGCAGGCTACGACATCTAATTTTGATATTTTAACATCTATATCAGACTGCTAGAAGCAAATTTATTTCTTCACCTGGGCATGCAGTGAATTTGATAAAGTGGAGAGAAGATAGCAGCCCTCCAATGCCATCATTTCTTGAGGCATCATCATTTGACATTCTAATTTTTTCTTCTTTGGCGTGCGAATTTGAATTGAAGGGACTAGAGCGAAATCAGAATTGGAAACATTTGAAGGCTCCTCTTTCCATTCCTCACTTCCAGAATCAGTCATTGTGGTAACTTGATTTTCATTTCCATAATTTAAAGACTTTCAAAATCTCAGAATTTAAGGACATTCGAAGACTTCTCCCGCCCCATTTCATTTCCAGATTTTATCCTTCATTGGGGAGATTAGTTTCCATTTCATCTTTCAAGGGTTTGAGCTGATTATATCACAAGCACCAACAACAATGACTCTGATCTACCCGAATAGTTCTGCTCTGCACTCAATGAAACATTTTCCCTCCAATTTCTTCAGTAAAACCAAATACGTAGCTTCCTGGGCTCTTCCTCTTTTGAACCAGTTCACCGCACTTTTTACATCGTCTGTTCCTCCTTTGGTTTTGAGCACTGATAACCTTGACCTTCAGCGCAGACATTTCCAGAAGACAAAATATGGAACAACTGGGCTATTATTGTCAATTGTTCCAACTCACATCCCTGATCCTCCTTGCCATGGACACTTAAATCAATATTTGGCCTTCACTAATCTGAAACAGCCCCTACCTCCGATCTAGATTGGATTAAAGTTTCAAAGAAAAGAGGTCGCTCTGTCTCTAACCCTGCAGATTTTCCCTTACGCATTCCTAGTTCTTCAAAGAATATGGTGTATATCCCTCCTCACCGTAAAAACAAATATATAAACAGTGGCAATTCAAACATCCATTCGGCTACCAATTCCTATAAAGTGAACAATTGCAATAAGATACCTAAATCATGCCCTCTGGTTTCCCTCGGTCAGGATTTGTCAAAGTATTATCCAATCTTGAAAACCAAATTTGGCGGGCAAAAATCAACTTCATCAAAGTACCCTTCTACATCTGGCAAAATGATTTACACTCCAATACCCTGCAAAACTCTTATAGAGGCGGATAAACCTGGTAAACACATGAATTATGCAAAGGTCTGCATAATCAACAACGCCACAACTGAATGTCGATGGCAGGAATGTCAAGATTTTGACATTTTTGCAATCTGGAAAGGGACCTAGCGATGACAGATCTCAACTGGGAGAATGGATGAAATCATTTGGATGGGTCTAGGTAAGTATTTTATCTTTATCATAGCACTTAGTTTATATTCATTGTAAGAACAATATAGCAAAAAATGAATTACTTTCTGCTCAATTCTATTTTTTTATAGGATATACGGTTAATTTCATTCCTTGGAGACCTAATTTTAATGAAAAAAAAGCTAGGACCTTGAACTTCCCTATATGGTTGTCCCTAAAATACCTCCCTATCAAAATTTTACATTCCCAAATTATAGAAAGAATTGGGGCTTCCCTTGGAGATTATTTAGGTATAGATTTGGATCATAATAACAAGAAGGAAGTCCGACTATTGGTTAGACTTAAAAAAGATTTCGAGGTTGAGGATTGCATTAGAATCATTACTAATAGATCTTACTATGACCTTAAATTTTTGCGATTTAATGGTTGCACAAAAAACATTTCCTTAATTAATAGAAGTATGCAAACTGACAGAAACGTATCAGGATATACATCAGCCCCAGAAAACACTGACTTAGATATTGTGTTTTCTAATCTAATGTGGACAGTAGACAGGAAGGAATTTAATTTAAATCAAAATCAAAGAGATTATCCTGATTTCTCCCTTCCTTCCCCTCGCCATACAACCTCAACATCTAGTTTGGAAGATATGGAAGAAGGTGAAATTGTTGAGACTTCAGGTAACTAGCTGCATGTTAATGAGTCCTCTCTTGCTATGGAAATGGGGAAGGTGGCTGGGATGCACCAAGATGACAATCTGAAGGTGTTAGGTGAGACTGTATTAGCAATAGAAGACCAAATAACAACACAACACTACGAACAATGTATTGCTAATAATATATGCCTTAAGGACATTAAAGAGAACTTAGAATTGCATGGGAAACTCATTAATGATTTAACTACGATACATAATGAAATTAGTGATCAACTAATAGTTTGGGAAGAAGCACACACTGAAACCCTAGATGGAATAACATCACTTGAATCCCCAGCCAACAATTGCATAAAACCTCCCTCTCAGATTGGTATCTCTCCTGCTGCCAACTCATTTCAGCATCCAGTCCAAATCCCCCCTCTCAACTTTATTTACCCCAACAATAGGACATCCTCCTGATCCAACCAGAATACCTCTCCAAATAGCATTTTATCCTGTGTCAAGATCTTCAACACTATCCCCAATGAGGATAAGGTAGGCGACAAGGTAACACACTTTATTCATGAATTGGATTTGGATCGGGCGATAGGAAATCCTATAACAAAGGCAAATGTCTCTCTTTTTGAGCACACCCTCCCATTTGTGGATCCCAGATTCATACCTTTAGTATACCAGGAGAAAGACTCTAAATGTATTCCCCTGAGCTACCAAAAAGGAAAATCACTTAAACTTCTAGCAGACTCCAGAGAATGACAAACAATTATTTAACGATACTATATGTCTCCCATCTGGGAAGGAAAAAAACACCGTTATGCCCTCAAATCCTTTTAAAATTCCAATAGAGATAAATACTCTTCTTAAACTGGGGACTTCTGATGACTCAGACGACTTAGGACACAATTTAAATAAGTGTCATGATTGGGAAGAATTTGGTGTTCAAGAACCAAAGGAGTGGACTAATAACCAAGAGTGTGACAGAGAAAGAATCTGTAGTGATGAAGTGGCAAGCCTTATGGGTCTATCCCTTGGGCCCAATCATCTTTAGCTAAGTAAGGCTATTATGGAAGAAATAAGTAATGAGGAAGAAGAAAAAGTGGATGAAGAGATTGCTGGGAGTATTGCCAATGCTACAAACAATAAGGATAATCTTGGCATAAAGGATAATCTAAAAGGAATTGACAAACCCAAATGTGGAAAAACCAACAAGAAAAGGGGTAGAAAGAGTCATGCAGAACTAAGGTCTGCAATTGGTAATGCAGAAAACCAAACCAAAATTAGTGATATGCTCAACATTGGGAAGGGGAAGGTCCTTCCCATAGAAACATGAAGATAACATCATGGAATGTTAGGGGCCTTAATGCCCCTAACAAGAAGCACACTCTTAAGTGCAATTTAACCCTTTTTGGGTCAGAAATAAACTTATTATAGGAAACAAATCTTAATAAGGAGGAAGGGGAAAAATTAAAAAAGAAATTAGGTATTTGGAAGTGTGAATTTACCGAATCATTTGGAGCCTTAGGAGGACTTGGTATCATTTGGGACTCCAGAAAAGTGAATTTTTCATTACTCGTGACTAAAACCAACTGGATGGTAGGATTGGTTAAGAGTTTTAGGAATGACATGTAATTCATCATTATCATTGTGTATGGTCCCACATCTACAACAGGTAAAGCTACTATTTGGACAGAATTAAGCAATTATATGAATATGGACTCACAAATAGATATCATTCTAGGGGGGATTTTAATGCTATCCAATCAATCCAGGATAAAACTGGGGGAATACAAACTGAGTCACAAGCTACTATTGATTTTAAACAATGGATAATGAGAAACTCTCTTATGGAAATCCCAACATCTAATGGATTATATACATGGTACAACAGAAGGAAAGGCTTCTATTATATTGCAGAGAGACTAGATAGGTTTATTTTTTGAGATAGTAATCGTCTGATGAATATGTCCTTATTTGGAACAATTTTACCTTTCACTGGCTCAGATCATTACCCATTCAAATCGAAATCAAAGAACAACATAAACCAATCAGATGCCCATTTAAATGTGAAAAAATGTGGTTCTTGGATGATAGTTTTGCATGCAAAATAGAACAATGGTGGAAAGAAGAAACTTTTGAAGGATCCAAAATGTTTTGTTT
>MU228302.1:301339-317814 GCA_018584345.1 Thuja plicata
ATAATGAAAGCTTTAAAAATATTTTTAAAGAAAAATTAGCAAACGAGGAAGAAATTAAGGAATTAAACATTAAAATTATAGAAAATGGAATGAGGGATGAGGAATACAACAAAGAAAGAGAATTATTAAATAAAAAGGAAAGCATTCTTCTTAAAGAAGAAATATACTGGAAACAAAAATTGAGAGAGAATTGGTTAAAAGAAGGAGATAGAAACACAAAATTCTTTCACTCTAGTACTCTTAATAGGTGCAACATCAAAAAAATAACTAAAATTTGTGATGAAACGGGGTTGGACCTGGAGAGCCCAAACCAAATTGTCAAAAATTTTGTCAAATATTATAAGGATATTTTAAATAATCATGAATTTTCAGACCTAGGGGCACAAAACACCATGCTTGATGCAATTCCAAGAATTCTTACTGGTGAAGATAATGTAACTCTAAATAAAATATTCTCTATGGAAGAAATCAAAGATGCTCTTTTTTCGCTCAACCTGAATAAATCCCCTGGCTCTGATTGATTTCAGACCTTCTTCTTCCAAAAATGCTAGGATACCATAGGGGAAGAATTATGGGAAGCAATTGAAGCTACTAGGAACTCTGGAACCCTCCTAACGGAAATTAATAATACCTTTTTAGCTCTCATTCCAAAAAACATGATTTGATCTCACCCGATGATTTTAGACCCATCGCATTATGCAACACCATATACAAGATTCTATCCAAAGCCTTGGAAAATAGACTAAAAATGATAATACACAAATTGATATCCGAAGAGTAGACTAGTTTTGTTCCAAACCGATAAATATACGATGGAATTATAATAATACAGTAGTTAATACATTCAGCTCAAATAAATAAAGACCCATGCATGCTGATGAAACTTGATATACGTAAATCCTATGACAAAGTCGATTGGAGATTCTTATGTAAAATGATGAGGGCCTTTGGCTTCTCTAATGCATAGGTAGATTTAATATTCAATTGCATATCAATGCTGAGATTTTCATTATTAATAAATGGTTCTCCGGAGGGTTTTTTTAACACTTCCAGAGGCATCAGACAAAGGGATCCTATCTCTCCTTATCTTTACATAATTATGGCTGAGGCTTTTGGTCGATCAATCAAACGTGCCCAGTCAGTAGGACTCATAAAGGGGGTAAAAGTGACTGATGAGGTTGAAAGTATTACACATCAACAGTATGTTCATGACACTATCCTTCCTGGAGTATCATCTAGATCCGAAGCATCCTATTTAAAAAAGATCATCAATACATACTCGAAAGCATCTGGCCAGGAAGTGAATGCGGAGAAATTAGAAATATTTTTCTTAAATACCTCACCTAACCTAGAGAGAAACATTTGCAACATTATGGGATATAGCAAAGGCATTTTCCCATGTAAATACCTGGGCATTCATCTAGATAAAGGTCAAAGAGAGGTATAAACTTGGAGAAACATTGTTTCCAGACTAGATTCAAAATTGGATAGCTCGAAAGGGAAGTATCTCAATAAAGCAGGAAGAGAAACTCTGATTAGAACAGTCTTATCTGCCATCCCAAATTTTTAGATGTCTTGTCTTCCTCTAACCTTAGGGGTTGGGGAAAAATTAAATCAAAAATTCAAGAATTTATTTGGCAAGGTGCGGATGAAAAAAAAAGTAGCACTGATTAAATGGGACTAGATATGCCGACCAAGAGAATTCGCTGGCCTTGGTCTCAAAAATTTAGAATGGTAAAACAAAGTCCTAGGTGCTAAATTAGTATGGAGAATGTTTCAAGAAAACAATAGTAAATTGGCTAAGATACTATACCACAAATATCTTACCAATTCTACCCCGATTACTCTCTTCCAAATGATTGATTCACCTAAAGGCTTGAAAATCTAGAACTTTATGATGCAAAACAAATATTTAATTGTCGAAAACCTCACTTGGGACGTTGGTAATGAACATGAGGCTCTCTTTTGGGAAGACTCGTGGGATGGCCTACCTCCCCCAGATAAAGAAAATCTACCAGACAATATAAAAAATACTCTAACTCAATGCTGGGGGATTCATGTCAAGGACTATATTGAGATATCACACAATGGATGTTAATGGAAAAAATTAACAAACACCACGCTATCTCAGAATGAAAGAGATGCTTTCAGAAATTTTCTAAACTCTAGGAAAACAAACCACAAAGCCAGACTAGATAGATTAATTTGGGGTGCATCCAAAGATGGGAAGTATAGTGTCAAAAAAGGATATGAGAAAATCATAAACTCTCAAGAGTGGAATAGAGTTGATATACCCCTAAAATTATGCTGGGATGCTACCTGTCTCCCCAAGGCTAGGACCTTCCTCTGGGCCGCTTTACAAGAAAGAATTTTAACTTCAAACAGATTTACTAGACTAGGATTTGAAGGCCCATCAAGATGTGTCCTATGTAAATCCGCCTCTGAAACTTCTAAGCATCTATTATTTTACTGCCCTTTTGCTAACTATTGTTGGAAGTGGCTCAATAACAAACTTAATTGGTCCTCTGCTTTCAACAATAACTTTGGGAGCTTTTTACGAGAGTGGCCTGTTGAGGAATCCAAAGTTTATAGCAAGGTGTGGAGGATTGCTCCTTCCATATTGGTTTGGAAAATATGGAAAGAACAAAATAGAAGGATATTCACGGAAACTAGTTTGGAGAGAGAATCTTTGCTAAATAAAATTGAGGCAATCATCATAGAAGTCACGAACAATCACTTAATAAATAAACACAAAGAAAGAGGATCATTCACAGATTGGGAAGCAGACATGAAGAAGAATTGGAAAGGTTTAATCAATCCCCAACTAAGATGCTCCAAAACTAAAAATTTAGCTACAACCCTATGTAAATGGAAACCCCCCCCACATGGATGGATGAAACTAAATTTTGATGTAGCATCAAGAGGAAACCCAGGAAAAGTTGGATTAGGGTGCATCATCAGAAATGAAGAAGGCAATTGGATGGTCAGAAGGGCCAAACCGCTCGACATTGCTTCCAATAATCAAGCGGAACTTGAGGCATTAAGCGAAGGTCTCAAGATAAGTTTAGAAAATGGAATCCAGAAACTTATAATTGAAGGAGACTCACAAATTATTCTCAATGTGCTAAGAAACGCAACACTCCAAATTGGATTCTATATTCGAAACTAGAAGATGTCCTATATCTTGTGGATCGCTTTCAAGAAACATGATATAGGCATATATATCGGGAAGGAAACAAAGAAGCGGATAATTTAGAAAACCTGGGTGCCGATGGGGAAAATATCAACCTGGTAAATCATGACCATGGCTTGACACCATGAATGAATTGAAAGGAGGTATGCTACCTACTGATTTTTCTCGACACATCATAAAATACATATAGAAGATAGACATAATTATTATAAAAAATAGAATGGAAACAAAAACATATGTAAACACAGCTATAGGGGCCACAAGGACGATCTCATAAGAAACAAACGAAAAAGCATATATACGAGTCTTTAAAATTCAAATTCACAAACAATCCCGCATTTGTAAGAAAGCAACCTAGAAGGCAGATGTTAAGATAAAAATCTACTAATAAAGGAACGATAAACCCTTAGGGACAACAAGCCAACTGAATTTTACCTTACATTAATCATAAAGAATAACCTCTCCCTCTCCAAATCAAAAGTTAAATCAATTAAAAATAATATAAATTAAACAATCTCTTATTCAGACTCTCACAACAATTTAATTAAAATAGAATACACCCCCCCATTTAAAAAAAAAATATTCCTCATTTTCAGATAAGGCCCCTGAGTTAGTAATACAAAGTAAGCTCTCAAATCATCAGAAATTCACGACCAAGTTAAAATATGATATGAGAAAATAATGCATATAGCCCCCTAGACAACCCGCATGACAAAAAGATGTGAAATAAACGAGCTAACTATGGCCTTAATTTTAATAAACAATGAAGAACTTGGACCAAATAACAATGCATTTTTTTCCAAATAGGAAAGAAAATCTAAGATAACTCAAAATAAATGAGGAAAGGGCATCTTTTGAATTAATGTTAAATAAGGAAAGCATATTTATCACGGTATATGAAGGTATATACTAACAATGATCTTAGTGTAAGGCTTGAGATGATGCAGGAAACAGAAATATACAGGAACAACGAAAAGGAAGACTCGTCTAAACGCTCAGCCCAAAAGGTGTCAAAGAATAAAAGATAATGTATTGCAAGCTACAAATTGAGCCCTTAAAAAGGGAAATTAAAATTATGTAAAAAAGGTTTTCTCCTGAGAGAAAATAATCAAAATCTTAAAATTTAATAAGGGAAAAGTCCCCTCAGACATGATTAATATATTTTCTAGACCTAGGTCTCGGGCAAGGCTGTAGGTTTTCTTGACCCCATTCTTTCCTAATAGCACCCGCAGTGAGCGGGGTTGTAATAATTTTCATTTATCTATTAATAAAAAATTGGCCCAGGCCTTTTACCGATCAAAATAATAATAATAATAATAAATCCCTTAATACTACTCCAATTATTTAAATCATTAACTATAGATAACTCAATATATTATTCAAAAACCTTTTAAACATAAAAATCAAATTCACCTAGAATCAAGAGATATTATCTTCCTAATATAAACCTTAATCCTACAATAAGTCACTTAAATTTTCTCACTTTTAAAAAAAATATATTATTATAGATGCATTAATATATTCTTAAAATTCTCTCCAAAAATTATTAAAACCTCGTCTATATCTAAAAGATATGAAAATTTCAAAATACCTCCAAATTTTAAAAAATGGCTCGCAACCTAGGCGACCTCATGAAACATGAAAACAATCTCTCAATGTGGGACTTTCTTAATGAGATTGAATCTCTAGAGAAGGTTGGATTCCTTTACAATTAGGGTGCACCTAGAATATGCTATTTCTTTGAGGGAAAAGGGAATAAAATTTTTTGAAAAGGAAAAGGTGATGTACCAGGTTGATCTTTGGTTACTATCTCTACCTGTTAGTACACATAACATTAACAAAACCTCCCTACACATACCTTGGTTCTATCTTACCCTCCAAGTAATCATACGTAGACCAAAACTAATGAGATGCTACCAGGAAGATGCATTCACATTGTAGCATTCACAAGAAAATTAGATACAACATACAAACTAGAAGGACAAAAGATAAACATTCAATACTAGGCAAGAAACTTGCACCAAAGAAATGAATGGAAAGATAAGGCAGAAAATGAGATTTTATTAACATATGGTAAAACAAGAAATTATAGTTGTAGAGCATAATACTATTGCAAAGAACCATAGGATAACCCCAAATATATGTACAAAATTGCCTTTTAAAGAGTAGACATAACTTTGAGTGAAGTAGTGAAGTTCAAACCCTAACCAGGGTTGAGTTATAGAAGATTAGAAAGAATAAAAATAAATTTGATCACAACAAGTTGAACACCCAAAAGTGATAGGAAGAGTGGCCAAAATGAATGCCCTGCAACAAAAGAAGTGTCCTTTGTGACCAGAAGTAGCTTATCAATAACTATGGACCTAAAATTCTTCACGTGATCTCTCCCTATGGCGTTTAAAACTGGTCTTGAAAGCCATCTACAACAAATGAGCATGGAGGGGCGGTTGAGGATCAGATTGAGACCCTACTATAGTTATGACACCAATTAGAATGAGTCAATAGCATGGGGACATGTCGCAAGAGTAGATGAAAATATTAATGCTTTGCTCTTTGTTGACCCTTTTATCTCTGAAAGTCTCCTTGAAATTGAGCCCGTATTTTGGCACTCAAACAGATCTTTCATTGAAAAAAAATGAAGACCCATATCGATGAAGGAAAATAAATCTCCATCAAAAATCCATCCTGTCAATGAAAATGACATGTTGATGAGACCCCTGACAACTTGGTAGAACACTAAACTCCATCAAAATATCATTATCAATGAAGGAAGGAAATTCCTGCCAAAAAGATATTGCGTATATTTGTATTTGTAAGTGCTATCGGTAAAACAAATCCCTGTCGTACTGATAATAAATACCCCTAGAAACTATGTTGGAGGGACCTCCACTGATGGGATTCATTGGTATAGCATGTGTTATCAGGTTACTCAAAATTCTCCCCTCCGATGGTCATCCCTATGCTGATAAACATCATAAAAAAAACCTTTTCTGATGACACTTGTCATGCTTGTTCACTTGATCTTTCATAAGCGGGATCTATGTCAAAGGCTCCTTATTAAATGTTCTTTCAGTGGGAGTTACCCTGATGAAAACCATCGGGGTAACATGGATCATTGAAACACCCATATTCATCACTTTTGATCATCAATGACCCCTACTATTGGTAAGACTTCTTTCGATATACCCATTTCTTCACAGTGAACTGTTCGTGTCTCTATCCGCAAAGGCTAGGATGATGACCCAAAGATGTCCTTGGCAAGACCCAAAGACATCTTTTTGAAACAATTCTCTTATCATTGCTATTGGACTACATATCGGTGAGACCTAGCATGATGGGATCCATCGGGTTAACATATGTTATCAGACACCATCTTTTCCTCTCAACTGATAGTTATAGATACGGTGATAACAACCATCAACAAGACACTCGACCTTCCTATCCCAAAAATGGTATGTTCATCTCGTTGATCAATTTATTGTAATTTTGGGGAAAGACAAGTCTCACTGAAATCTGGATTTTGATCCCTATTGAAGCACTACATGCCTATTTCAGTGTAGCATGGAGAATGTCACACTGACATGCCTGATCTGAAGCATATTTATTTAACTAGAATCATGTGCTAAAAATATGATCTGAAGGATCTGATGGAGATAAAAAAATGGTCAATAGGAACCTTATATAAGATCATCCTTTCCTCATTCATTCATCATCTCATTCACTCACACGTCTTCTAAAGAAAGCATTATTTTCAAATTACTTCAAATCTAAGCATTAAGGAGTAGCAAGTTGCAATATTTTCATATCAAGTTGCAATATTTTTATATCAAGGAGCTTTTATGATTGATCTTGTTTTGAGATGTCATGTTGTAGCATAAATACTTTAAGATATTATCAAGAGAGCATTAACATCATCAAACTTAAGGTATAATAGTGTTATATTCAACATTGTACTTCAAATTTTTCTATCATCATCATTTTTGGGAAGGTTGAATCCTGCTAAGGATTGATTAAGGAAAGCCCCTATACAATACAAACACCATTTTTACTCTCTTATGTGTAGGTTTGTATACCTTGAGGTCAAATGTTTCAGATCTAAAGATGTTGTACCAAGACAAGAAGGTTTAGAATTTGAAATAGGGACCAAGATTCTTCCATGTTTTGTGGTTGTAAATTTAGTCTATCACTTTATTGGAGATTTTTTAGAGGATGCATCACAACAATGTTAGAGTTTTGGATCCATTGACGATATCATTTTTGGGTCTACTAGGACGATGGTTCCTAGTGAATACGTCCTACCACTTTGAGCCTAAATTTCATTGACTAGTTCTTCTCGATGTCTCCTTTATATATTTATGTTCTATATATCTTTGGTTAAAATTGTAGCTCTTTGTTCATACTAATCATTGCTAATTTTCATAGACTTAATAAATTAATTCAGTGAGAAGATTATTTTGGTATGGCTATTGTACTAAAGTTCAGATGTTGCGAAGGTACAAATGGTTTTAGGGATATCTTTAGTTGATCTATGTTTACTTATAGAGGTTTGCATATTGATTTGAGTAAGATATGAATGATTTATCAGAGACTGGTATTTTGGTTGTTCAAACAGAGACAATGTTGCAGTTCTTGGATCAGTGTGGATTGGTTATGCAATATTTTTAGTTTCTAACCTAGTGATGAGTTTAGTACATGGGTGTGTGTCCTCAACTTGAGTGGTTCATGATTTGGATTCTCGCAAGATATTTTTCTTAAGTGATAGAGGTTACTGATTGGTGTTCCTGGTGAATAGTATAGAGATAATTATGAATTCTGAGACAAAGTTGTTTTTGTTGTTGTAGTGGAATTTCATGTTGCTTGATGATGTTTCTAGATCATGTCTTATTCATATTTTTGGATCGCATTGGGTTATGTGATTAGATTTGGTAATTTTCTTGTGGGGTGTTGGTATTCCTATTATTCTTGGCCGACATGATAGTGTAGTATGTTGCAATGGATCATGGTGTGATTTATGGATCTAGAGTGTGTTTGAGGATGAATTTTTGGATCTGAACTATGTCTTTATCGATATTCTTTGGATCATATTAAATATTGTATTATAATTTTGTAATTGAAGCATTAAGGTTGATGACGACCTTGTTTATCTTTTCAAGGTTGATGAAATGTATACAAAGATATAATCATTTGTAATTGAAAAAGGTTTGGAGACGATGTGTGTGTGAGCATTAAGATGTTATGTGAAGAGGTATGAGTGAAATCTCCAATTGAGGTAGAGACTTGATGTGCTTCATTGGAATTATATTGACATGAAAGAGATGATATCAATTAGTTCATAATTAGTGGATTTTTGTCCAAAGTGGATTGTAGTCCATTCTTGCTTGTATCCCTAATTGTATTCCTCAGGGTTGTAGCCCTCATTTGTATATAAGAAGTGAGCTCTAGGCAGTTGATGTAGTGCTAAGGATGGAGGGTCTGAAAATAGACTATCCATCCAAGCAACGAACACCCACACAGTGGAAGCACAATGCGAACAAAAGATATGAACATCAAATAACAATTTTATTCAACAAACAAGCATTACAAGAAACATGATGGGTTGTAAGGCCTTCCCGGTTATGGCCAATACAATAGAAAGTTCAACAAGATCTCACAAGATCTAACTACACCAAGCAATCCTACAGTTTAGTGGAAGAAACTACAAGACACAATCTAAAATTGTGCTCGCAAGCCACCAAGAAATCTTCCTTAGTTTTCCCTCTTACCCACTTACTATTGTCTACTTCCCCCCTCCCTAAATGCTACCTACACACTCCTTTTATACACCAAACCCCAATTTGACTTTACAAACAATATTAAATATCAGTTGGCCCATTACAATCCATGATGAAATGTGTAAATGACCGAGTTAGCCTCCAATAATTTATAACTACATAGAATAATGCACCAAACTTAATTTAGGTCCACACAGGATACAATGAATCATGTCTTGGAACTCTGCATAACCCAAATAACCCCTCCAATTGCGGATGCAATCTCCAATGTCTTCCCAATCCATAAAATCTAGTCAATGAAATCCATCAACTGAGACTCCAAGTCAGCACCAAGCATAAAAAATGGCCAAAATATCTAGACTTCCACCAAGCTATGCCAACCCACCTACAGAGCACCAAAAACTAACTCAAACATCTTTTTGGTTGACACAGGATTGCTAACTTCCTCAGAATGATCTTGCGCAAGACACCCCAGGTGCGAAAAAGATGTTCTAGCGACTCCACAAACATCTTCTGGGATTAAGCACATAGATCCCAAAATTATTCTTGATATGTACATGTCTTCTGAGTCCTCAACCAATACACTCTTGTTGGTGTTCCATCTCTGTAAATTCTTTCCTACAGTAGACAACTGATTGCCTTTCCTTCTCACATCCTTCCTTGGTTTATTACAGGTCTTCTTTCCACTCTGATCACTATCCCATTAAATTTCCTTCAGCTCAACTCTACCACCAACGTTCAGATTCATCCTACCAACCTCTGTATCATGCAAATGAATCAGGGAAAATTTCCTGCCACCCTTCTCAATGGTAAATATATTCTTGACACAGTCATGCACAACCTTACAATCATATTTCCAAGGTCTACCAGTAACACATGACAAGTACTCATGTCTACAATATTACACAACACTTGATCCTTATATTGCCTAGTCTGAAAATCAACAAGACACTGCTCCCTTACCTCCAAAGCATTTTCATCTTGTACCCAACTTATCCTATAAGGAAAAGGATGTCTCATCCTCCTCAAACCAAGCTTTTGGACCATTTCCTCACAAACCAAGTTATCAGTACTTCCTTCATCAAAAATCACCTTACAACCTTTACCATCATACTTACATACAATCCAGAATAAATTTAGCCTCTGACAAGGCTCAACTTGCTTCTTGGTCAGCAATGTTCTTCTAATCATTAGATTCTCACCATCCACCTTGCGTTCATTCTCTAAAACTTCATTCACCACAACATTTTTGTGATTACCGACCTTCCTTTCTACCTGGGGACATTCATATGACCGATGTCCTTCTTCTCCACAATTATAACAAGTACATTTGAATCCACCTCTACCTATCTTTCTCCTCAGTTCAACTAGTTTTGGTTCCTCCTCAACTATTCGTTTATCCTTTACCAAGTTCTCTTGCTTCTCTTTCCCTTGGGGGTTACTATGATTTCTTCTTTTCAACTTATCTTCTACCTTTAGGACATACTGGTAAGCATCCTCCACCAAGTCAATCTTCAACATACCAATATCATTATGGATAGTTAATATGAGACCATTAATATATCTTTCCACCTTTTCCTTAGAAAGCTCCCTATGTCCAGATCTAATAGTCAACTTGTAGAACTCCTCGATAAGTCCTTCACACTAAGATCTTTCTGCTTCAAATTTTGCAACTTCTTAAACAAATCAAATTCATAGTCGGTAGGTATGAACTTAGCTTTCAATATTGTAACCATTAATCTCCATCAAGTGATTTTCATCTCACCTTCTTCCTCCCTATCTCTTTTTAAATCTTTCCACCAGAAGGAAACGTGTCCTTTCAACTTAGTTTGTGCTAACCTCACTCTAAGAGGATCTCCAACATCTTCCAACTCCAAGCAGTCTTCTAATTCACTGATCCAATCAATCAGGTCCTCGGGGTTCAATGTACCTAAAAAATTAGACACTTTCATTCTATGAATTGTATTCGATCGAGACATAGATCTTTCCAATTGATCAGCTCAGTTTTCTCTACTATGTCTAGCACCTTTGGTAGCATCTTCAAAATATTCGACAGCTTCCTCATAGCCATCCTCTGTTGTAGGATTCCTCTACAAACCAGTAATAACCCTCATGATTTCAGCTACAATATCATTCTTCATCATGGCCATCTCAGATCTAAACCTTTCTATCACTTTAGATTCCACCTCATCAGAGAGATTTGCAATCACCCTAGGGTCCAATCTTCTCGAAGGCATCTTAAAATCCTCTACAGAAAATCTATTCCCAACGACATCGTGACAACCTCCAAGTTGTTGTAAGTGCAATATTTAATCTTCCACCTCACAAACAACCATTCCATGACTCACAAATTTAGGAAAAAAAATCTCCAACCAATCTCCATGAAGGAATGAACCAAATCAAGCTCGCTCTGATACCACCTGACGCAGTGCCAAGGATGGAGGGTTAGAAAATAGACTGTCCAACCAAGAAATGAACACCCACACAATGAAAGTACAATGTAAACACAAGATATGAATATAAAATAGTAGTTTTATTCAATAAATGAGCATTAAAAGCAACATACCAGGTTGTAAGGCCTTCCCGGTTATGACCAATACAACATAAAGTTCAACAAGATTTCACAAGATCCAACTACACCAATGAATCCTATAGTTTAGTGGAAGAATCTACAAGGAAAGATCTAAACTTGTGCTCGCAAGCCAACAAGAAATATTCCTTAGTTTTCCCTCTTACTCACTTACTACTAACTACTTTTCCTCCCCCCTAAATGCTACCTACACACTTCTTTTATACACCAGGCCACAAGTCAGCTTTACAGACAATATTAAATATCAGTCAACCCATTACAATCCACGATGAAATGTTTAAATAAACGAGTCAGCCTCAAAATTTTTATAAATACATAGAAGAATGCACCAAACCAAATTTAGGTCCACACATGATCCAATGCATCATGTCTCACAACTCTACATGATCCAAACAACCCCCTCCAATCGCGGATGAAAACTCCAATATCTTCCCAATCCATAAAAGCCAGTTTGTGAACTCCATCAACCGAGACTCCAAGTCTACACCGAGCATCGAAATGACCAAAAACATCCAGAATTCCACCTAGCTCTGCCAACCCACCTACCGAGCACCAAAACCTAACTCAAACATCTTTTTGGTTGACACGGGATTGCTAACTTCTCCAGAATGATCCTACATCAGCAGTGTTCCTGAATGCATGTGCATTCTGTTTGTAATATTCCTAATAGGGTATAGTTCCTTTAACCAATTACACCATCTTGTGGGTTTGATCCCCACCGTGGTTTTTCCCTTAATCGAGTTTCCACGTCAAAATCTTGGTGTTATGTGTTGATCTTGCATTAATATTTATTATTTAGATATGAGATTAAGCCTAAAGTGTTTGAAAAAGTTTTGAGTTTTGGGACACAACTGATTGACCTCCCCCTCTCAGTTGTGTGTGCTTCCTTGTTTCTAACAATTGGTATCAAATCCAATTCCTCTTTTGGATGCTTGACCACTTGAGGAGATTTGGGATGACAAATTTTAAGAAGGATAGTCTAATATTTGAAGGTACTAATTATTCCATATGGAAGGGTATGATGATTTAAAATTTTTAAGATGCAAGTTCTAATCTAAGATGTAAATCTAACACCAAAGAGAAAGAGTTGTCTATCGCGGGTTCACCAAAATGTAAAGTGGTGGAAATGGGTAAGGAGATTGTTTATTAATTGTTGTTTGATTTTCTTAGAGTGTGTTGAATTCCTTAACCCTACTTTACACTTAATTGAATTTGATTGATTGTATATTGAAATTGTGATTAGAGAGAAGATAAGATGTTCCACCTTTATCCCCCAAATGCACAAATGAAAGATCCAAGTTGATCAACCCAAAAGAGGGATTAATGCACAAATGAATCAACCATTTGGAAAAGAGAACAAAGAGGAAGATCTTAAATTTTGGTAATTGAATGTATAGATATGATATATGATAGTAATTGAAGAAATAGGAGAAATGTACTAACCTTAAAGAATTGCAGATCAAAGAATGCTGTTTTCTGAGGTCTATAGATTGTTTCTGGAAAAACTAAAGTATGATCCGGAACTGGAATGCAGAGACAAAAAAAAACTAGAAACCTTTTTCCATTCCAATGTCCTCTTATGAAAAACATTGACCTTAACCCAAAAATGTCAACCCTGACCCAATAATGTCGACCTTGACCTGCACAGGTCCAACAGTTTATCTGTTCACGGAGCCCGATAGAAAGCCAAAAAGGGTATCCAGATCTGTGTCCAAATCTACAGTCTTGAACCTGTACCTGCAATAAAAAGATATTTGTTTTTTGGGGAGGAGGGGTTTTCCTTGGTCAAACCCAGATTTACGAATTAACCTTGAAATCAATAAAGTATAGAATGCTAGCAAGTAGTAGAGTTGAATCTAACAATGAAGCTATGATATTAAATGGATATGCAATTGTAATTCAAATGTATGCAAGTATGTGATTATGAAAGCTTGAATTCAATAGAAACCATAAACCCACCTTGAAGAGAGGATGAATGAGTCTTGAGGATGCACAAAGGATCTTGAAGGAAGATCACACCACCATGATGGCTAGATCTAGGGTTTGAATGACGAATCTTGAATGTTTGCACCTAATCCCTTCAAAGGCTTGAACTCTTGAAACCTTGATCTTAAATGGAGAAATTGTATGCTTGAGAGGAAGAATTGAACACCTTGAGAGATTGAAAACATGTAGAATAATGGATGCTTGAACATTTTTCTTCTTGACAAAATCTTGGCTAGAGCTTTTTGCACTTAGAAGACTTAGAGAAAATGAGAGAGAAATGCTCCCTTTTATATGAAACTAGGGCACAATCTTCTAAAGAGGCTGACATAGGATAATTAAATTCCAATTAGACCCATGCCCCTAGAAAAGGACCTATATTAAATATAATTTAGGAATCAACGCTTCGGAACCCGAAACAACCGACCCGGAAGCAGGAAAAATGAATTTTTGATGACCCCCGGCAGCGACAAGCTTCCAGATTTGAAAGGGGGACCCTGGTCAGGGTCAAGGTTGACCTTGACCTAGGTCAAGGTTGAGGTCAACCCTGAACTAGGTCAAGGTCATGGTCAACCTTGACCCAGGGGGTCAGAACCCCTGGAAAACATGCCAGGTGGGGTAGAAGGTGCCCGAAGAGACCCAATCAGGGTCCTAATCTGGCATAGAAGCACGAAATGATATAGAAATGGGGGGATGATATGATGGAGTTAAAAAAAATCTCCTAAGGAGGGATAAATGTTCTTAACATGGAAGTGCTTCCATTTTAAGATGATACATTAAGCCACCACTTTAGCGGGAGTATGGAAATCGTACATGCTCACGGTAAAGTTAGAAGAAAGACACCGGTGGATCGCAACAAAGTAGATTATCATAAAGTCAAGGACATGAGTCCTTAGACCAAGGATTCTTACTCAACATACATACATAAATATATGAAAGTAAAGAGAAATAAATCATAGAAAACATACATGAGTACATAAGTAAGACAAGAACAACACCATAGATAACATAACTTCATGATCTAATCCTACTAGCATGAAAGAGAAAGAGAGAGAAGGAAAAGTGATTACCTCACCTAGTAAGATACCCACCTTACTATGAATCACCAAGGAGGGAGATCCCAATAGGTTCACACATAAACTGTGCTTGTAATTGTAAATGCATCTTCTGACGGCTTTTTAAAAATATCCATAGATCCACATTTTTGTATCACCATGGAATATAAAATGTGTGTCCATTTAGGATTTATCAACTTATGTGCATTACCTTTCAAGGATTTAGCATATCGTAAAAATAAAGAAGGGTGCATATCTCTCCAGGATTTAGCAACTTATGTGCATTACCTTCCAAGGATTTAGCAAAAATAAAAGTAAAAATGCATGTCTCTTAAGGATTTAGCAACTTATGTGCGTTACCTTGCAAGGATTTAGCATGCTGTAAAATGTAAATAAATGTAAACTATAGTACAAGGGAGACCCTATATATGCCCCCATCCTTATCATGGCTACCCACTAGGTAGGATAAGGAAGAGAAACAAGAATACCTACTTCACAAGGTAAGGATATATCTAGCTAAACAACAATGTATACCATATTCTTAGTGAAGAGCCTTGACCCTTACATCCAAGAACATAGATAATCATGCCTTGAATATTTCACTTATGGAAAAGGATCCTCAAGAGGGAAGAGATCTCATCAACAAGAGCCCTACCATAGAGGAGTGCTTAGGATAAAATGTCATCTTCTAAAGAAAAGAGCGAACAAAGATTCAATCATCAAGCCCCTTTAAATCAAGAGGAAGAGGAATCTCAGAATGAAGGAGTCAAACTCTAACCCAAAGTAAGAGAAAGAGTTTATCAAAAACATAGTTTACAAAATAAAGAAGAGGTGATGACCTAGGACAATCACCTCTCATATAAGAGGATATAATTAGTCAAATCACAAATCTTAATAAGAAATAATAGTGTAAGATAAACACATGCCACTAAGCTAAGGAAAGTATCTCCTTAGATAGAGGAAGAAAGAACATACCTTGGCCCCCAGGTGTGAAGGCAAGGGATATATCAATATATATCAAGAGATTTCATAGAAAAGAGATATCATTACAAAACAAATGTTTTAGAAAAGATATCATTGATGATTTATAGGGGTAGAATATATAAAGAATAACCAATTAAACTCAACACAAAAGATATGCTGAGAGTAAAATGGATCCTAGAAGATTGGAATAAGATACCTCTTGCCCCCCAGTGAATAGACAAGAGGAGAAATGCAATCTAACTCGTAGAAGAACGAGGGGTATGCCCTATATCAAAATTATGAAGAAATTGTAATACTGCATGGGAATGAGATATAATTCCCAAAGCAGCTCTTTCTCTAACATATAGCTTGAAATGCACGCAGTCAGCAAGTAAATGTTTATTACTATAATGAAAAGGACATTTATATTTAGAGAGAGCATTTCTTGGAATGGGTTTGAAGATTTNTTTCTTGGAATTCATTAACTGGACATACACCTTTTTAGCCACATCTTGAGGAGTATCAGGGTGGTCTAAGGTAGGTGTTGGAAGAAGAATATGAAGAGGAGGATGATAGTTAAGATCAGCTACCTCAAATTGAGAAGGCGAGAAGCCTATACCATGCATATTTTGTTTAGGAGACACATGATTCAGGTTTTTAATGCCATGTTCATTAACACCAAGCCCTAAACCCTTATAACCTTGCTCATCAACCATAGTGTATCCGGTAGTGTATCTATCTTGCAAAGCTTCTATAGGAGATGATTGATTATTGCGTTCATGAGAAAATGTTATGTAAGGTGGAATGATGGTTTTAGGAGAAGTTTCTTTGGATTTCCCTTTAATATCATCATGGACGGGATAAGAAGGAGAAGGTAAATCTAGAAATTCTTGCACATCCTCATCTTGTACCATAGTTTG
>MU228302.1:321196-340078 GCA_018584345.1 Thuja plicata
TCAATTTATATCAAGAGATTTCATAGCAAAGAGATATCATTACAAAACAAATGTTTTAGAAAAGATATCATTGATGATTTATAGGGATAGAATATAGAAAGAATAACCAATTAAACTCAACACAAAATATATGCTGAGAGTAAAATGGATCCTAGAAGACTGGAATAAGATACCTCTTGGCCCCCAGTTAATAGACAAGAGGAGAAATGCAATCTAACTTGTAGAAGAATGAGGGGAATGCCCTATATCAAAATTATGAAGAAATTGTAATACTGCACGGGAATGAGATATAATTCCCAAAGAAGCTCTTTGTCTAACATATAGCTTGAAATACACGCAGTCAGAAAGTAAATGTTTATTACTATAATGAAAAGGACATTTATGTTTAGAGATAGCATTTCTTGGAATGGGTTTGAAGATTTATTTCTTGGAATTCATTAACTGGACATACACCTTTTTAGCCACATCTTGAGGAGTATCAGGGTGGTCTAAGGTAGGTGTTGGAAGAAGAATCTGAAGTTGAGGACGATAGTTAAGATCAACTACCTCAAATTGAGAAGGCAGGAAACCTATACCATGGTTATTTTGTTTAGGAGACACATGAATCGGGTTTTTAATTCCATGTTCATTAACACCAAGCCCTAAACCCTTATAACCTTGCTTATCAACCATAGTGTATCTATCTTGCAAAGCTTCTATAGGAGATGATTGATTATTGTGTTCATGAGAAAATGTTATGTAAGGTGGAATGATGGTTTTAGGAGAAGTTTCTTTGGATTTCCCTTTAATATCATCATGGATGGGATAAGAAGGAGAAGGTAAATCTAGAAATTCTTGCACATCCTCATCTTGTACCATAGTTTGAGCCTTAACAAAAGTATGAGAAGAACTAGGGATGGAGGATGGAAGAATAGGAGTGGGATTATTAAGAATGATTGGATTAGGAAGGTTAAGATTAGGATTAGGAAGATTAGGCAATGTTGTATCATCCACCAAATTCTTCACATAATCTAAAAGAACAATAAGTCCACTACACAAATCCTTAATTAAAGTTTTGAAAGTAGGGAGACTAGTATTGGTCAGTCTCATAATGGCATAAGAAAGTGAAACATGAAGATTAACAAACATGATAAAATGGATGATACTCTCATAGACATCATAGGTAATATAAAGAGATTCTAAAAGAAGCATAATGAGAAAAATATCCACACACCAAAAGAACTTCATAATGAAAATGCAAGAAGTGTCTTTGTATTTTTATGAAGATTTATTTAAAATTTTTAAGATGCAAGTTCTAATCTAAGATGTAAATCTAACACCAAAGAGAACGAGTTTTCTATCATGGGTTCAGCAAAATGTAAAGTGGTGGAAAGGGGTAAGGAGATTGTTTATTAATTATTGTTTGATTTTCTTAGAGTGTGTTGAATTCCTTAACCCTACTTTACACTTAATTGAATTTGATTGATTGTATATTGCAATTGTGATTAGAGAGAAGATAAGATGTTCCACCTTTATCCACCAAATGAACAAATGAAAGATCCAAGTTGATCAACCCAAAAGAGGGATTAATGCACAAATGAATCAACCATTTGGAAAAGAGAACAAAGAGGGAGATCTTAAATTTTGTTAATTGAATCTATAGATATGATCTATAACAGTAATTGAAGAAATAGGAGAAATGTACTAACCTTAAAGAATTGTAGATTAGAGAATGCTATTTTCTGAGGTCTGTAGACTGTTTCTAGAAAAACTAAAGTATGACCCGGAACCGGAACACAGAGATGAACAAAACCCAGAAATATTTTTTCATTTCGATGTCATCTTATGAAAAAGGTCAAACTTGACCCACAAATGTCAACCCTGACCCAATAATGTCAACCTTGACCTGCACAGGTCCGACAGAGAATCTGTTCTCGGAGCCCGACAGAAAGCTGAAAAGGGTATCTAGATCTGTGTCCAAATCTACAGTCCTGAACCTGTACCTACAAGAAAAAGAGATTTGTTTATTGGGGGGAGGGGTTTGCCTTGGTCAAACCCCGATTTAGGAATTAACCTTGAAATCAATAAAGTATAGAATGCTAGCAAGTAGTAGAATTGAATCTAACAATGAAGCTATGATATTCAATGGATATGAAATTGTAATTCAATTGTATGCAAGTATGTGAATATGAAAGCTTGAATTCAATAGAAACCATAAACATCCATGATTGTATGATTGAAATCCACCTTGAAGAGAGGATGAATGAGTCTTGAGGATGCACAAAGGATCTTGAAGGAAGATCACACCACCATGATGGCTAGATCTAGGGTTTGAATGATGAATCTTGAATATTTGCACCTAATCCCTTCAAAGGCTTGAAAGCTTGAATCCTTGATCTTCAATGGAGAACTTGAATTATTGAGAGGAAGACTTGAACACCTTGAGAGCTTGAAAACATGTAGAATAATGGATTCTTGAACCTTTTGCTTCTTGAAAAAATCTTGGTTAGAGCTTTTTGCACTTAGAAGACTTAGAGAAAATGAGAGAGAAATGCTCCCTTTTATATGAAACTAGAGCACAATCTTCTAAAGAGGCTGACATAGGATAATTAAATTCCAATTAGACGCATGCCCCTATAAGAGGACCTATATTAAATATAATTTAGGAATCAACGCTTCGGAACCTAAAACAGCCGACCCGGAAGCGGGAAAAATGAATTTTGGATGACCCTCAGCAGCCGACAAGCTTCCAGATTTGAAAGGGGGACCCTAGTCAGGGTTGAGTTTGACCCTGACCTAGGTCAAGGTTGAGGTCGACCCTGACCTAGGTCATGGTCGAGGTCGACCTTGACCCATGGGGGTCAAAACCCCTGGAAAACATGCTAGGTGGGGTATAAGGTGCTCAGAGAGGCCCAATCAGGGTCCTAATCTGGGACAGAAGCAGGGAATGATGCAGAAATGGGGGGATGCTATGATTGAGGTCAAAAACATCCCCTAAGGAGGGATAAATGTTCTTAATATGGAATTGCTTCCATTTTAAGACGATACACCTCCTTACAATCATAAGGTTTTTCTATTGAAGAGATCAAAACTGTGGCATCTGTAACAAGAGACACATTGGTTGGTAAGTTATCTTGTTTTGAAATGAGATAATTTAGTGATATCCTTCCTAAAGTTTAATATACATTTAAAGATACTATTTCTAAGGATAAGAAAATATATGACCCTGGAGAAATTTCACCTAAGTATGGATCCAGATATGCTAAGGAATGGGAAGAGATTAGGGAAGAAGAAATAAAGCTTGAAGAAATTGAAACCCTAATATCAAAGAGACTACCTAAGGGAGTTGGTAAGTATCAAGGAAAGTTACCTTTGAAATGTTTTTCATGTAATAAGATTAGTCATTTCTCTTCAAGATGTCCGGATAGAGAGCCTAAGTACAAGTCTAAGAAATTTAGGCCTTAATATCAGAAGTGTTATTATGCTATTGATGAAGGTGTAACTAATGATGAATCTAAAAAGAGTGAAGAAGAGATTGTGTTTATTGCTATCAAAGATGAGAATCCAAGTTTCTTGAATGAGGAAAGAGATTTGGTTTCACATGTAGATGAGAAAAATGATTGGGTTATTAACAGTGGTTGTTCACATCACATGACCAGAGATAAAAGAAAATTTGTAAAGTTGGAAAAGTACGATGGTGATGTTTTCATATTTGGTGACAATACTCCTTGTATTATTAGAGGTAGAGGTTCCATTACACTTGATGGTAAGAATAACATTGATGATGTCTTATATGTTGAAGGTTTGAGGCATGATATTTTGAGTGTTGGACAATTAGTTGATAAAGGTTACAATCTATAATTCAAGGATGAAATGTACAAAATCATTGGAAGCTCTGGAATTAAGATTGCATCAAGTACAAAGACCAAAGGCAATGTATTCCATTTGAATAATGCAGAGAATAGATGTCTAATTGCTAAGATTGATGATGGTTGGTTATGGTACAAATGATTTGGTCATGTAATCTTTGATAACATTGTGAAGATAAGCACTACAAGGGCAGTGAGAGATTTGCCTAAATTTTTGAATCTTGCTAATGCGATGTGTAAGCTAAATAATTCTAATTTCAAAAGTAAGACCTATTCTTCAAGTAGATTGTTAGATTTGGTACACACTAATTTAGGTGGCCCGATTAGAAATAGAAGCTATTATGGAGACAAATATTTCATTTTATTCATTGATGATTTTTCAAGAATGATGCGGGTTACATTTTTGAAGAAGTTTGAGGCATTTGACATTTAAGATCTTCAAAGCTATGGTTGAGACTGAAACACGTATGAAGCTCAAATATATGAGATCTGACAGAGGTGGTGAGTTTACATATAGTGAATTTAATAAATTTTGTAAATAACATGGGATAAAAAAGCAAATGTTTGCTTCGCGGACCCCACAATAGAATGGTATTGCAAAGAGAAGAAACAAAACAATCCTTGACATTGCAAGGACTATGATTATTGAAGGAAATGTACCACATATTTTTTGGAGAGAAGTGGTTAGCACTATAGTCCATACATTGAACTGAGTTCAAATCAAGCATGACACTGGTAAGACCGCTTATGAGCTTGGTATGGTCATATCCCTACAATGAAATACTTTAAAATTTTTGGAAGCAAATGTTATTACAAGAGAGATGAAGATTTAGGGAAATTTGATCCTAGATATGATGAAGAAACCTTTCTTGGTTATTCTACAAAGATAAAATAATACAAATGTTATAAAAATAGATTGAGAAAGATAATTGAGAGTGATAATGCCAAAGTGGATGAAAATTTATCAGAGACAAGCTAGATCTTGCAGTTATGAATCAAATGATGAGGTAGACAATCATGTAATTGAAGCACAAAATCAAAATCAGAATGGTTTGGTAGGTCATGATGGAGAAGTTTCAAATGCGGAAGAGGTGGAAGCACAAGAGTCATCTACAAATGAAAATCCAAAGACTCCAAGGTATGTAAGGCTAAATCATTCAAAAAATAAGATTATTGGTGATAGGAATCAAGGTATTCAGACTAGAGGAAGAATTGCTAGAAATGATTTATTTATTTATATCTAAGATTGAACCTAAGGATGCTGATGAAGCATGCAAAGATGAAAGTTGGGTTAAAGATATGGAAGAAGAGTTGGAACAAATTACGAAGAACAAGACATGGACTCTAGTTCCCAGATCTATAAACAAGACAGTGATTGTTACTAAATGGGTATTCAAAAACAAATTGAACAAAGATGGTGAAGTGGTTAAGAACAAAGGAAAACTTGTTTGTAAGGGATACTCACATATGGAAGGTATTGATTTTGAGGAGAAATTTTCTCTCATTTCTATAATTGAAGCTATTAGGATTTTTCTTGCATATGATACTTACAAATATTTTAAGGTATATCAGATGGATGTTAAGTCTGCATTTTTGAATGGAGAGTTAGAAGAGGAAGTCTATGTTGAGTAGCTTGATGAATCTACTTTGAATAATCAAGGTGACATGGTTTTATAATTGAATGGATTGAAACAAGCCCCTAGAGCTTGGTATGAAAAGTTGGATAAGTATTTATTGAAACTTGTACTTCAAAGTTGATCATGATAATATTTTGATTGTTGAAGTCTTTGTAGATGGTATCATTTTTGGTGGAAATGATAAGTTGAGTAAAGAATTGTTCGATGAGATGCAGAAAGAGTTTGAGACATCCATGATAGGTGAGATGAAATTATTTGTTGGTCTAAAAATTACACTATCTGATAAAGGTATTTTCATATCTTAGTCCAAGTATGTGAAAGAATTGTTGAAGAAATTTTGTATGGATGATTCAAAACCTATTTTTACTCCTATGGCTACTAGTTGCAAATTGATGATGATTCACCTAAAGAAAATCAAACAAGATACAAATCAATGGTCGGTGGACTTTTGTACTTAGCACAGACCACACCTAACATTATGAATGTGGTTTGCATTGTTACAAGATTTCAAGCAGAACTGAATGAATCACATGTTGTTGTTGTTAAAAGGATATTCAGGTACATGAAAGAAACAATTGATTATGGCTTATGGTCTGGTAAGGATGATGATTTTACATTGATTTCTTTTACTAATGCAGATTGGGAAGGTAATGTGGATGACATGAAGAGTACAAGTGGTGGAGAATTCTTCTTAGGTAAGATGTTAGTTTCATGGTTAAGTAAAAAGAAAATTTTTATTTCACAATCTACTGGTGAAGATGAGTATGTTGCTGTTGCTGTTAACTATACACAAGTGATATGAATGAAGAAAATGTTGAAATATATCAGAGTAAGTATTGATGAACCTATTGATATCTATTGTGACAACTCAAGTGCTATCAACATTTCAAAGAATCTTGACATTGCATTCAAAGACAAAGCGTATATCTATCAAATATCATTTCTTGAGAGATAAGGTTAGTGAAAAGGAAGTCAGATTGGAATATGTATCTACTATAGAGAATATTGCGGACATCTTCATGAAGCCCTTGCCAAAGGATACTTTTGAGTATCTCCGAGGTAAGCTTGGGGTGATTGAACCTCTTGATCAAAGCTAGAGATGCATTTATTTGCATCAGTCTAGTATACATACAAAGATCATCATTGTTCTGGATTGATGTTTTGGTGGTTGCTACTCAAGGGGATTAGTCATCTTGATGAGTCAGTTGTTAAAATTTGGGGGAGAGATGCTTGTTCAGATTTGGGTGAGAGATGCTTATTCAAATTTTTGGCTTCTATGACTTAGTGCATATAGGTGCCTTTTCCATTGATGTCAAAGGGGGAGAGATAGTCATGTGAAAAAAAGTGTGATACAAAGGTGGAGAGATTGTTCTTTGGTTGAGAAGGTTTGTTAGAGAGACTTTAAAAGATATATTGTGGATATTATTAATAGTATTTTTGATATGGTTTATTTGTGCATTGATTTAGTTTTTCACATCATATGTTTCCATCAATGCCAAAGAGGGAGATTCTTGGAGATTGTTGGGATATCATGCATATATGAGTTGATATTGATGTTTTGTCATTGATGTCAACATATTTCCACTGTTGGTGTCAATGTTCCTGGTATGTTCAATAAGAAGATTAGTTTGGTATGGATATTGTACTAAAGTTCATATGTTGAAAAGGTACATATGGTTTTAGGGATGTCTTTTGTTGATCTACATGTTGATTTACAGAGGTTATCATGTTGATTTGAGAAAGCTATGAATGATTTATTAGAGATTAGAATTTTGGTTGTTCAAATAGAGACAATGTTGCAATTCTTGGATCAATATGGATTGGTTATGCAATATTTTTGGATTCTAACATAGTGGTGAGTTTAGGACATGGATGTGTGTCCTTAGATCAAGTGATTCATGATTTGGATGCTAGAAAACTATTTTTATTAAGTTATATAGCTTACTGATTAGTGTTACTGATGAACAATATAGAGATAATTGTGAATTATGAGACATAGTTTTTTTTTTTTTTTTTGTCATGACATTTCATGTTGCTTACTGATGTTTGTAGATTGTGTCCTATTTGTTTTTCTGGAGAGCATTGGGTTATGTGATCAGATTTGGTTATTTTCTTGTGGCATGTTGGTGTTCTTATTATTCTTGTCTGACATGATGGTGTAGAGTGTTGTGATGGATCGTGGTGTGATTTATGGATCTGGAGGGTGTTCGAGGATGAAGTTTTGGATCCTAGCTATGTCTTTGCCAACATGTTTTGGATCGCATTAAAGATTTAATTTATTTTTGTAATTGAATGGTTAAGGTTGATGTCGACCTTGTTTATCTTTTCAAGATTGATGAAATGTATATAAAGATGTAATTATTTGTAATTGAAAAATGCGTGGAGATGATGTGTGTGTGAGTATGAATAAGTTTGTGAAGATGTATGAGTGGAATTTGCAATTGAGGTAGAGATTTGATGTGCTTCATTAGAACTGTATTGACATGATAAAGATGCTATCAGTCAGTTCATAATTAGTGGATTATTGTCCACAGTGGATTGTAGTCCATTCAGGGTTGTATTCCTCATTGTATTCCTTAGGGTTGTAGCCCTGATTTGTATTTGAGCAGTGAGCTCTAGGTAGTACTCCTGAATGCATGTGCATTCCCTTTGTAATAGTCCTAATAGGGTATAATGATTTTAACTAAGTACATCATCTTGTGGGTTTGATCCCCACCGTGGTTTTCCCCTTAACCAGGTCTCCACATAAGAAATAATGGTGTTATGTGTTGATTAATATGTTGTGATCTTGCATTAATATTTATTATTTATATTTGAGATTAACCCTAAAGTGTTGGATAAAGTTTTGAGACTTGGGACACAACTGGTTCACCCCCCTCTAAGTTGTGTGTGCTACCTTGTTTCTAACAAAAGTTATGGATTTTTTCAATCAACCTATCAATTAGGACTTTAGATGTAATCCAATTAGAAAATAAATAATAATTATTTATTAAACTCAAAACTAGGCAAAGTTTATATTGGTGGAAAGATGAGAATCTCCTTAAAAAACCTTTTTTGTTTCATCAAATTTGGATTAAAAAAAGTCGTCAGCTACATGGTCAAAGTCTAGAAATGTAAGGAAATCTCATAAACACTATTTTTGGGTTGAATTTACATAATGCCCCACCAAGGAACCCTTGGAAACATAGGGTCGAATATACCCTTAACAATTTTTTTTTTGAAACATAAAGATATAACATCAAGTACAAGTGCATTAACAACTGATAAGCATAAGTAATAATAATTAACAATGATCCTCAAATGATCGTGCAAAGTGGAAGACTAAAAATCACAACTAAAGGTTCCATGACACCACCATACACTTTGAAAGAATGGAAAGACACATTCAAACCACCTCATGAGGCCTGAAACACGTCCACGTACTTCACAGGATAAGGTTGAACCATCGCCAACAATCACCAATCAAGGAGACAAGTTCATCCTCAATATAATTCAATTACAAGATTTATTTTAAGCCCAATATAGGAAAAGTGACTACAATTATATCATGAAAAATTAGAAGACTGACTGTGAATACTTGAAAAGTATCCCAGGGATAAAGGGTATCCATAAAATTACCTTTTTGACAGACCCTCGAGAAGTGCCCATTGTCTCAAATGTACTAAAATGTTTGCGCTAAAACATGAGACATATGCACTATTTTGTGTCTCATATGTGCTATACTAGTTTTTGTATGTGTTAATCTGTACCTTATATGTGCTACATTTCTTAACTACACTAAAATACACTTTTTTAGAAGTGCTAAAAGAATGCTTAGATACGCTAAAAGAATGCTCAGATGCACTAAAATAATGATCATATACGCGAAAATACCTACAAAAGGCCATCATGAAATAGAACTACTTAGAACTAAGTTTTCTTAGTCCGATAATAGGGTACGCTTGCCAACACCAACACATGACTTAAATACTAGGATTGCTCCACACTCGGGAGTACTGGATAATATAAATCAAGGACATGTTCACACAATTGCATGAATAAAATCATGTAAATACTTACATTAATTGAAAGATATAAATGAGAGCACATAAGTGAGAGAGTACATCTGCAAGGAACCATAGTATCATGAAGGATATAACAATATAATCTTGGACCACTCAAATACTTGTACTCTAGTCCCCAATAGTGGCTTGTCATGCTACCAGACCATGTGGCACCCTTAGGCCCACCCCATCGTGCTCACAAAGGTAATTTCATATGACCTAAGAAACAATGCAATCCCACACACACTAGGATAACACAATCTCACTCACTCTAACCAAGGGATGCATGACCAAAACACAAGGAATGTGATGAGAGACAATAAATGCATCAATCAAGAAAGGGTAAGGTCAAGGCACAACCATAGGAAGGTATCAAATGAAATTAACAATTACTCAAACATCAATACCTCAATCACTTAAGAACAATGCCATACAAGAAACAAACTAGAAAAGTCCACCATAATACCCTCACTCCTCCCAGTCCTATCACTACACGAGTGGAATGCATACAAGAAAGACCCAATGCTCCAGGGTGGGCAAGCAAGGAATTCATTAAATTAGTAAGACCAAATCACTACATGTGTGGGAAATGACCAATTGCTTCATGTGTGGGCTTACACACATACACAATATAGTAAGACCATACCCTACATGTACGAGAATGCTATATAAAGAAACCTATCATACATGTCAGGATTACAAAACATACTCACAATGATTTCCAATGTTATCTTATCACATTGATACCATCCGTATAAAGCAAATATCAAATTTAGCAATCCATACAAGGATGAACCCGGTTTGATCCACAATAAAAAATTCCATGTATAAAATCTATCATTTCACATAATATCCACTCATCAAATCCACAAAATATCTCTTTTACAAAATCATGAAAATGACATAAAACCAATCCAAACACAATTTCACCATTGAAGGCCATCAAGAAAACTCAAATTTTTAATCTTCAAGAATGCAAAATGCGAGAGAACCCATTGGTTCCTTATTAACCAACACTCCAAAATTGCATTAAAATCCAAGTTTCACCCAACCATGCAAATTTGGACAATGTATCCCCATGAAAACCCTCTTTTTCCACAATTCATTTACAAAAATTCAAATAAACAATGAAAAACGTTCTTGAATCCACAAGAATGCCTAATATTCCTCCAATAACCATTTACAAACAATAGAAATCATTTAAAATATAATTAAGAGGGATATCAAGGATTAACTTGTTGAAAACCTCCAATAAAGAAGAGAAATTCAGACACACCAAGATAAGGGATGAAATTTGGCCCACCAATAGAGATACCTCCAACAAATACTTTAGAATGGAATTGGCATTATCTAATTCCGGCTAATGCCAATTCCATGTTTGTGTCCATCTTACAAAATTAGAATTGGAATTTTCAAATTCCAATTTTGCCCCAAAATAGGAATATACATCTTCCACCTAAATAGGTGGAATTGGAATTGGCTATTCCAATTCCAGTTTTTATAACCAAATAAATAAGCTTTACACATGTGTGTATATATATACATATGTGTATATACATGTGTGTGTATATATACATACATGTGTGTATATACACACACATGTGTATATATATGTATATGTGTGTATACACACACACACGTGTGTGTGTGTGTATGTGTGTAGATATACAAATATGTGCATATGTGTGTATGTGTATACATGTATGTGTGTATATACACACACATACATGTGTGCATATATGTGTATATGTGTATATACATGTGTGTATTTATGTATGTGTGTATATACATGTGTGTGTATATATACCCATACATGTGTGTATGTGTATATGTGTGTATATGTATATATGTGTGTGTAAACACACACATGTGTGTATGTGTGTATATACACACATGTGTATGTGTATACATGTGTGTATATATACACACATGTGTGTATATATGTATACATCTATGTATATACACACATATATACACATATACACACATGTGTATATGTGTATATATACACATGTACATGTATATATATACATACATATACACACAATATTAAAAAAATTAAGAAAAAAACAATTAAAATTTCTTATACATCTTCTCAGTCATCTTTTGGGTGAAGCAAACAGGTCCAACCCATATTCTAGAATTCATTTTTAGAATAGCAGAATTCTAGAATTGGCTATTCCAGCATACAGAAATTTTGTGAAACAAACATGCCCTAAGCTAATGCCCAAAAATATCTTCCCAATAATTCACTCCCAACAATAAAAACAAGTTTCCAGTGATAGCCATTTTGAGCAAAAGGGCAAGAAAATGAACTAACTCCCAAAAATGAAATCTCATTTTCTCTTGAAAGTCACTTTTTGGAGCAAAAACCAAAATAAAAGAAATAAAATTAAATATAAATTGACGCTCCAAAACATTTTAATTTTTATTAAACATTCCCAAATGCTCCCACTAAAATTATTTAAATTTCATTACTTTACTATATATTTATACGACATATTTGCTGGCAACTCCATTTTAGCATAACAATATTTAAATCCACCTTTTTAAATTAAATTGATCAACCAAGAAGACTATAGAGACTAGTGTTAGGCCCAAAAGAAGGCAAGCACAACTAAGAGGAGGGGGGGGGGGGGAATCAATTGTACATATCATATAGTNGTTAGGCCCAAAAGAAGGCAAGCACAACTAAGAGGAGGGGGGGGGGGTGAATCAATTGTACATATCATATAGTTTTAATTCCACTTTTTCCAACTAGATCTGAAAGATAAACAATAAATGCAAGATCCACAACACAAAACACAAAACACAAAACACAAAACACCAAGATTTTTTCTTGAGGAAAATTGGTTAAGGGAAAACCCCGGTGGGAATCAAACCCACAAGATGAGTGTACTCTATTAAAAGCATTGTCCGGTTAAGAGAAAAGTAGAGAACAAAGGATGCAAAAGCAACCACAAGCTTACAACCTAAACAACAGGCACATTACCCAGATCTCATTGCTGACAATACAATATCAAATCTGACCCTCGGTCAGGTTCACCAATTTATCTTCAATTACAATAGAGTGGACATATAGTCTATTACAACGGAAATGACAAACAAAATCTCCAATGCCAATACAGTTCCAATGAAGTACAAACTTTGGCTTAAAGCAACAACAATTCTTCTTAGAAATGCATACTACCACATCTCTCTCTACTTATAAAAATTACAAAATGATCTCTCATTTATACCGATTACAAAGAATAATCAACCACTAGGTTGGCTAGACCTATTACAATAAAAGATGTAACCTTTAAGCTCAATCCTCCAAGCGATCCAAATCAAGTCAACCAAGACTTAGATAGGACCCAAATCATCAACCAACAACATGTTAGGGCATCACAAAAATAACATCGTGAATAAAAAATATTACTCCATCGGGTCAGTTAAGACCTAAATAAAGAAACACCAACACTCTACCAAAGAAAAATAGAAAATCCGATCACATCTAATGATGCAGTCCAGGAGCACGATCATTACACGATCCAAGAACACCAATAAGAAACATGAATAACATTCAGAACACTCACATAATCTCATCTCCATCTCTGATCAACAGGAACATCAAATACCGAACTCTGTCATAACAAAAGATAGCTTGTCACGCACTGAATCATGAACAACACCAGTTGTGAACATGATGATAAAGAACCATGAAACCACCATCTTTGCAACCTCTAAAACATCAAATCAAGGATGCACTGATCCAAATACTCAACCTTTATACATAGGAAAACTGCAACAAAAACAACCAACAAGTTGATGAAACCATACTCAAACTGTCATCCCAACACCTGCGAACCTTTTTAGACCAACTAAAGACACCATGGAACAACACCTTATGATCACGGCACAAGATCTTCAATATAGCACCTAAAAAACATAAATCCTCTTCATCGAACACAGTGAACACACTATCTGAAATAGTAATCAGTATGTTGACATCAATGACAAAATATTACTGTCAGCACACACGAAAACCAAAATCTGACATGGTCAACATTCCATTAAATTGATCAACCAAGAAGACTATAGAGACTAGATCATGCACTTACCAAAGCCAAAATTCAATGACAAATCTAAATGATAAAACCCAATACAATTAAATTCTCCTTTAAAGGTTCACTGACTATGGCAACTGCGCCAAAAGCATAAATCAACAAAACTAAACACATAGGCACAACTAGTTATACAAAAGAACCACTGGAACCCAATGAAATGCATCATGACCGACACTAACTCATCCACACAAGATGACCAAATATTATCACGCGATAACTAGCGGGTGTTTAAGTTCCAAGGAGAAAATTATCGTCCAAAATCCAGAATGACAACTCTGGCTTAGTACAAGATTGGCCATATGATTATCTCCAATTTCCACCATCGGAGCTAAAGACACACTCAAACCTATAGCTTAGGGGAAATTATGTTTGTTACCTATCCACATTATTATGATAGTTGAAGCGTGCGTGCCCCCCCCCCCCCCACACACACACACACACACACACACAAGCAATAAAAATTAGTGAAGACGAAATGAGGCATCTTGTAGATCTCACAAGCGAGTGACTATGAATTTGTTCCTCTTCATACATGCACATCATTCACATATCATCATAAGCATGTCAATAACCTGAAACATCCTCAATAAAAAAGGATATGTATCTGATATCCAGTACATATTGGATATCAGATATGTACCTAATATGTGATATACTTAGGTGTTTCCATGACCATGTGTACTGACACCCAAGCCTACTAAAAATTCAATACAAATTTTCATGTTTTTGGGAATATGAAAAACATTTTTTTTTTTTAACATCACCACTTTTTGGCCCCTCGTGATCTTGCATATACCCCGTGGTGGATTCTTCTATTGGAGGAATATCATTTCCATCTCTTTGATGCCCGATAAAATTCAAGATGGTGTGCTTAATGGTTTGTGACAAGTTGATCTCTCATCAAAGAGATGATTTTCCTATCTCTTTGATCCTCTATGGAATTGGTATTTCTTGCAAAGGGCTTCTTCAAAGGATCTCAGTTGTTTTTTTTCATGCAAATATCTTTATCAATAGCTAAAGTTCATGGGTAATTTTAAAAGCCAAATAATCAAGGTTGTTGCCGACTAGTAATTCAAAATTAAATGCTCACCAATTTGTATCCCTAATTAGATCCATTATTGTTACTACTACTTTAGGGCATTTCCATTACTCCCACATGCTCTAGATATGCGACCTAGGAAATTCTCCATGCTTATTGATGATTTGTAGGTGGCTTTCTCTGAAAGATAAATAATTATGCCACATCTATTCTCAAAGCTATCTTTTTGTAGGGATTTCATCCTTCATCAATCCTAGGGATGCATTCATTGAGGCCTTCTTTTGTCAACTTAAAGACTGACATTACATGCTAAGATCATATTCCTTGAACTCATTAACCTATTGGATGTTCTCTACGACATAACCCTAGTTTGGTTAAAGTTTTGTACTTCATTATTACAATATGGTTTATGCCTAATCTTTAAATGCAATCTTGTCACATATTTGTAGGATCTTCTTCCTATTTTTGATATATAACTTCATGTTTTATGTAACTGTAAATATTTCCTTGTCTTATACTAATTAAATTATCTATTTTACCTCTTTCCAATTCCAAACATCTTGAGTAGATTATTTTTCCTTGATGTTTAGATGTCTTTTATTTATTTTAGATAATATAGTAGTGTTGTTATGCTGAATAAACCTTGTTTATGAACTTGGATTCCTTACATACTATCTTTTTGAGTTCTAACTGTAGTATGAGCTTAAGAGACTTATAAATTAGGAAATTGTGTAAGTTTGGGTAGCTTTATTGATGTCTTGTATAGTTCCAGATGAGGAAGATCAACATCCTAATCTGGTGCATCATCCCCTTTACTTTTCTACATCCCTTCTTCCCTTTTCCTCGAAAAGCTATTACATTAGGTTAGAAGTAGGCTCTTCAAGTGTTGGGTTGGTTCAACGTTTCTCCTTGATTAGAAGAAAGTTGGCCTTCTCTGGAGACTCAACCTCACTTATCAAGGTCCCACACCTGGAGGTCATTTCCATGTTTCACAAGGTTTCTTGGCGGTCAAACGCCAAGCAAGGGTGAAAATTTTTGTGACAACCAATTTTCACATGCCTGATGGGACTATCCTTCAAGTCAATCAAATAAGTTGGCTGGTCATCTAGCATAAATTTCATTCACTAAAAATTTAGGTGTCATTCTCAGTTCAAACAACCTTTGGAGGAAATTCTTTCAAACGCCATGATGAATACAAGTTTAGATCTAGTAGTTCAAGTAGTCTATGTGTTGGTATGTACAAGGATCAAATTTAATATTTTAGGTTTTTTCAAGTTTTCTGAGGTTGAAGTTTATTTGAATGCCTAATCATGGATCTATTTCATAGAAATACATTATTTCTCCCCATATTGTGAAAATATTGCCCCTACACCCTCCTATTATCCATATTAACCTGAACCACTACTTGACAATGATTCAAATTCCTCTATAGCATCAAATAGCCAATAATATACATATTTCCCACATGTAGATGAGATTTATAATTTCATAGAAATGATATATGACCTTGGTGAAAAATTTACAAGCCTAGGTCTTATTATCATTAAAATTCCCAACTTATTCCCAACCTTATACAATATGGGATATAATGAGTTAAAAATACTTTTGTGGGACTTGACTAGATAGTTGAATGGAATCAGGAGACAACAAGGGTTTGATATGTAGAAGGAGGAGATGTCTTATGAGGTGTATCTCCTGTACATGCAGGTAAAAAAAAGGCACGAGGAAGATATTGCAAGGAAAGTGGCTAAAAAAGAGCAATTGATGAAAATTTTGTTAGCACAAATACAAAAGTTAGAAGCCTAGTCAGTCTAGGAGGCCACATCTTTGTTTAGTAACAATATTATGCTTCTGATTTTCAATTTACATTGCAAGAAATATACACATTACTGATTAGGTATACTGATACCATAGAAAAATCAAAATGCCACACAGTATTCCAAGAATTTACTCTACAAACTTCCCTACTTATCTATTTAGCGCTTAGATAAAAGGTTGTTGCTATAAATTTTTGATTTTGTATACTATGCTTGTAGAGTTAACATGGAATAAATTTCCTTTAAGATAGACATAAAAAATGCCGAGGGTGTTGGCAAAAGGTTATGACATCTCATGTTAGAGTAATAGGCCTTTTGGGTTATTAATTAAATCATTTTAATCTAATTACTAACTCACCTATTCACTCTAGTTGCTTAAGCCAACCTTAGGGTTTCCCTTTTAGGGTTTCATGATTCCTTTTTAACGAATCACCTCTTTGTATTTTATAACGAAGATATTGTTCATAATAGCAGATTATTCTTGAATGTGAACATGATGCCTCTTATCTTTTGGCCTCCATAGTTTTTCTCTTTTTCTGTTCCTTTGCTTCTTCCATGTGATAGGGTTATGCATGTAGGTGTTCTTGGTAGATTAGGATTTCACCTAATCTAACATGGTATCAGAGCCATTCTGGGGCTCTCTGTTCATTTTTTGTTGAAGTGTTTGAGAAGCAGGAGGTTTTCAAGTTTTCAGAGTTTTTTTATGTGGATTTAGAGGTGGGCTTTGTTTCTGGTCACTTTGGGCTCAAATGGACATCACCATTGAGCTCAGAGCACCCAAAAACCCTAGAATCCATATAAAATTTGTCCATTTTGGACAACGTTGGCTCTGAGGCAATTTTTTTTGGTTTCCAGGGCCATACAGGCACAGAAACTGAGAAAAACATAAAAAAAATCAATTTTTTAAGGTTTTTTGTGTTAAAAAAAATGCAGCCAGTGGTTATTTCTAAGGGGCCACCGCCACTCCACCACCGCTCCACTACGGCCTGCACCGTCGGCCGCCGGCTCTGCTCCACCACCGCCCGGCACCCGCCGACCCCGCACCGCCGGCCTAGCACCGCACCGCCCAGCACGCCACCCAGTGGGCTTTTAGCCTCGCAGGCTCCTCCTTAACCCTATGGAAGTCACATTGGTGACCAAGGGCTCCGCCCTTCAGCCCCCTGCGCGCAATACGCCCAGGGGCTAAAAAATTTTTTGGAGCCCTTTTTTGTCTCTCTGCTGGTATTTTTGTTCTATTTGGAGCAAACGGAGGCCTTTTTCTGACTTCTTTATATAGTCAAAAAGCTCTTTCTGAGCTCTTTTCCATGGTGGAGGTTGGGGTTTTGGGTTTTTCCATTTTGATAGTATTTTTTTCCTGTCAAAGTCTGATGTTTGTTTTTGCCTTCCGGGAGCCATAACTTGCTCATCCGGACTCTATTTTTGGCAAACTAGATATCGTCAGAAAGCTGGTTTAGTGAGTTTTTCAATGGTAGGGGTCTTTTCTCCAGATTCTTCTCCAGGTTCTCTTTCCTCTAAGTTTTTCACTTTCACACTCTGGCGGATTACTTGGGTTCTACAGGTCCTGGGATCTCTACTTCTTTTCTTCTGGCTCACTCTTCTTTCTGACTTTCTAAGCATTGTATACTTCTCTTTTGTAGCATTCCTTTTTCTGTAAACGCACTAAGATAAAGTGCCTGCGCTTGCATATCTGGGATTTTGAGCACCTTATGTTTGTTTGTACTCAGTTATAAAGTGCCATGGGGGGGTTATGATGTTTTGCCTTATGTGCTCATCCACCTTTGTCAAGTGAGTGTCCCTTCCATGAAATTTGCCCCATGTTGTGTGTCTAGAAGATCATTTCTTCTACTTCGACACCGCCCTTTACCCTGTGCTTGTACCTTCTTCTACATTATGGGTGTTCCTGATTCTTCTTCTTGTAGTTGTTTCTGACATTGCATTTTAGTGTTCCTGTCACACCTCTCCCTGTTCAGCATTATGGGGGGGTTCACCTGTTGGTTCTATTGCTTCCTTGGTTCGGTTGAGTGATCTACGTATTAAGTTTTTGTTCCTATGTACTAGGCGGATGCAGTGGCTAGGCACCTATGCATTTCGGTGAGATGGATCATCTACTATATAGACACTCATTCATTCCTACTTTTGGAGGTCACCTCTTCAATTGATCAACTCTTCTGACTTTGTCCTCACTACTTGGTCATGCACTATTTCAGTGGGGGTTCCAGCAGTTACTTCTGATAGTGTTTGCAGCTTCATTCTTTTGAGATTCTATACATGCTCTTTCTTGTTCCTTTCTTTGGGACATTCCCTAGATTGGAGGTTTTGTTTCCTTCATCTAGTTTATCTCTTTTTGGGGTAGCATTTTTCCCACTGGATTTTCTCTATTTCCCCGCTT
>MU228302.1:341449-362268 GCA_018584345.1 Thuja plicata
ACTTTATTCGCATCTATTTAGTTATTGTATAAAATTAGATACATGGTTACATTCCTTTATTGACATTTTCATTTTGCACACAAAGATACTAGAAAAAGAAATTAAAGGTATTAATATATGATTCATTTTTTAACAAATATCATCTAAGTGTTATTGTAACTCACATTTAAGATTAAATTTATTAAATGCATGCTTCACTATTCACATTAAGCACAAATTGATCACATAGAGATAGGGTTAGAGATAAAACTCTTTAAGTTAACATGTAATTGCATATGCATATAATCATGTCTACATGGTGCATGTACCGAACCCATTCCAACCTACCACTGCCAAGTAGCTAGCCTCCTCTACCTAGGAACACTCTTGCCATCAACCATGCCATCCACTCAAACACTCGATACCATATTAATAGACCAATAACCATAAAAGCCATAATAAACAATCACTTGCATTATTTTCCTATGCAATTATCGTAAACAAATATTAAAACATCTCTTCTTGTGCTTCAAAAATGAAGATACACATATTAATTAACACATTATCCATTTCAAGAAAACATTAGATTCCATGTATAACATCATCATAAGCAGGTGAAAACATCTAAACATAGTAACATATCTCATGAGTATATCGGTCGAGAAAGTAGTACCACATCATCACATAGTTCGAAAACATAGAAACATAATCAACAAAAAAACAAGACAAGACGACTATAGTCTAAAACACACACATAGTCCTGAAAAATATGAGTCAAGAGGGTAGAGTTGTGACTTTCTTTAAGATTGCATTTGTATAAAAAATAGATATCATTACATGACACCAAATTCAATTAAGTGCGATAACAAGAAACATAACTATACCAACACAAACTAAATCACATGATAATAAGACTGAATTTTGTTCGATCATGTCAAATAATATTGCAAACATTAAACAACAAAATTTTAAATCTAAATCCAATATAAAATAATTAAAATCCAATCAATCCATAAATACTTCTTCGTAATCCAATCCACCATATCAACATCCAACATCATTCAAGAACTAAAATCCATCGATATAAATGAATTCGAGTACTTCTTCACAATTCAACTAACGATATCAACATTCAGCATCATTGAAGATCTAGAAACCTTCTTATACATATTAATGACGATGAACTAGTCTCTTCTACGAACCTTATATATATATATCTCTGAACTAATCTCTTTTATTACACTATTCATTACTCCTAAATGAATTCACATTACTCCTGGAGTTCACTCCCTTCCCCCCAAATCTAAAATCGAATTATTAAAAAATTACGTGAAATATCCAGCCAGGAGCCTTCCGGGAACCTTCCTTCACGGTCTCGTAGAATTTTTGAAGTCTGTAAATGAGCGCATGTGACCGGTGGTTTCTGGTCTCCATATGACCCAGGCCTGACAGAAGCTCGTCAAACCTATGTCATTTCCCGTGCGTTTACCGCCGGTGTTTTGGTGCTTTGCGGTCAGAAGGGCACAAACAAATACCACTTAACGCCAAATTGTTCTACGTCATCTGACCTCCCCGCCACGATCGCGAGCCAAACCAAGCTTGAAATTTGGCATCGCATACTTGTCTGGATCGGCGATGTTCAGTTTCCAAGATCTGATCTCCGCCGTCCGATCCGGCCAGGAAACGGAGACGTGTGACACGTAAGCGTAGTACGTCACAGCTGAGGGAGGTGAGAAAAGGCATAGTCGGAGTCGTGGAGGTTAGGAGATTCGAACGTGCGACGAGTGGTAGACTTGGCAGCAAAGAAAAGTATTATCTGTGGTATGGTATTTTATACTGCTAGCCAATGCTACAAGACATGCGTTTCTCTATCGGGTGTGCTGTGCTGTTCTGTTCTGTTCTGTTCTGTGCTCGGGAACGGCGCCGCAGGTACGTCAGCCGCATATCGTATGTATCATCCTTTTCAACTGTAGCCATTGTTAACAGCTTGCCAAAGCTACGGAATTTTGCTCTAATACGTCGTCCGAGATGGTACAGATCTGAGAAAAGACGTTATTTCCGAAGAACGTTAAGCACAATTCCGCTTCAGCACTACATAAATGGGCAGATTTCCTAACATTTTTTTTCCCGCTTTTGTTTTGCTTTTCTTTAACTTTCACCGACCTGCTTGAGTATTTCGAGATGACGTGGACCCTGTGCTCCCTTTTCTTTAACTCCAAGGCGCACTCTTGACCGGGATGTTACAGAATGTCGAGAAGAAAGAATATACCACAACGTTGAATACGAAGCAGAATGTTACAAGAGTATGGGGGAAACCTGGCATTTGGTGGAAGGTAAAGAAAATGCGGTTAAAAGGTTAGGGTTTCAACTTTCGAAAGAATCCGTTAGAAGCAAAGAACCTGGGGCATTAATTAATTCGTGAGGTGGCGAGGTCGAATTTGACGGCCTAGGCTGAGGTTAGTGAATGTTTGCGTATACGGCTGTACGGCCATGGAAATTAGGGTTTGAATCTCAGAAAGAAACCGTTAGAAGTAAAGAAAGAATCATAGGGCCTGAAGCATTGATAAAATCTGAAGGTCTAGGGATCGGATTTGACGGCCGAGTTTGTGGTTGATGAATCTTGTGATTACGGCCATACGGCCGTGAAAATTAGGCTTTTGAGGGAAAGAACGGGGTTCGTTAGGGTAGGATATCTAGAGGACAAAAAGAAGCAAAGAACCTGAAGCACTAATAAATTCTGGAGGTCGTAACATCGAATTTGACGGTGGAGTTTGTGGTTAATGAATGTCTGCGAATACGGTCATACGGCCATGAAAATTAGGGTTGGCAGGGAAAGATTGGGACTTGTTAGGGGAGGTTATCTATGAAGACAAAAAGTACTGCGCCTGATGAGAAATACATAAAATATGCGGGGGGCGTATGGATAGACTTTAACTTAAAATAAAGTTAAAGCGCGAGGCCGTCCAAGTCCAAGAAGACAAAGAGGGGTGGAGGTCCAGTATAAATGAGCACTCATATGGGCCTCGTTTCATTGCAACTTCGCGGCTGAGGCTTTTTATCAACAAAAATCTCGTCTCTTGTTTGAAGCCTTGAACATCTCTGTCAATCTTTGTCTCAATCGTTGCGTGCAACTGTTTTCTTTTGCTTTCCCGTCTTACCTCATCCCTGACGTTCCTGAAGCGCTGAGAATAAAATAGACGGAGGAGCTTTAGCCTAGGGAGGGAGAAAGCGAAGATGCAGTACCAGTCGTGGGGGAGCAGATCTTCGGAGGAAAGGGCGATGCACGGCCAATCCGGCGACGCGATGATGTCGCCGCTGGAGAGGGTGGAGCGCCTGGCAGCGGAAAATGCAGTGGTTGTCTTCAGCATGAGCTCCTGCTGTATGTGTCATGTCGTCAAGCGGCTCTTCTGCAGCCTGGGAGTGAATCCCACGGTGTATGAGCTCGACGAGGAGAGCCATGGCAAAGAAATGGAGAAGGCCCTGGTTAGACTTGTAGGCGGCGGCGGGCAGGCTGTGCCGGCTGTATTCGTTGGCGGAAAGCTTGTGGGAGGAATGGACCGCGTGATGGCTTGTCATATCAACGGCACGCTTGTGCCTCTGCTCAAAGAAGCCGGGGCTCTGTGGCTCTGATCATAAACAAATAATTCTGCCAAACTGACCTTCCTGTGTCTCGAAACCGTGACCGCTACTTCTTTCGCTTCCCTTTTCGGAATGTCTCCATTTTGCATTTTCTCCGGAGTTACATTCTCTAAGTAGATATTTACTACTACTGGTTCGAAGCTTGTGGCTTTCCTTCTTCTCTCGAAATGTGCATAAATGAAGGTTTGTTTTTAAGTATGTTGTAGACTCACGTGGCTGCATCTCCACCGCCTCTTTAATTTTTTTTAGTGGAGTGTTTGCTCACTTGTGAGATATAAGTATCAATGCTTAAGCTATTTGATTCTTTGGCTGTTCCTGAACTCTTTTCCACCATATATATATATAATATGACTATATTTCTCCTGTTATGTGTTTCCGGCTCCATTTTTGTACTGTTATGTTAAATTCTGGCAGTTATTTACACTCATTTTCAGTGCGTTCTTTACACTTCAAGTTTATTTTCTCGTCTTCGTGTTCTTGCACAGAAAATTTATTTTCTACCGTATCATTATGAGTGCTTCAAATTTCTCCTGTACGCTCCTGTAATGTGTTTTTGGCTCCATTTTTGTACTCTAATGTTAAATTCTGGCAGTTATTTACACTCATTTTCAGTGCGTTCTTTACACTTCAAGTTTATTTTCTCGTCTTCGTATTCTTGCACAGAAAATTTATTTTTTACCGTATCATTATGAGCGCTTCAAATTTCTCCTGTACGCGACAGATGCGATGCAATTCACTTCTTTCTGTCTGCTGTACTGTGTTTTCGGCTCCTCTTTTGTACTCTACTGTTGATTTCTGGAAGTTATTTACACTCATTTCCTGGTCGTTATTTGCACTTCAAGTTTGTTTTCTCGCCTTCCTTTTCTTGCACAGTAAATTTATTACACACAATCAAAAACAGAAATCAAGTTTAAAATTTAAACTTTAAAAAAAATAAAAATAAAAATTTATTTCCTACTGTATCATTAGCGCTTCAAAATTTTCCTGTACGCGACAGATGCAATATAATTCGTTGATTCCGCGCCATTTACAGCGCAAGTTCATTCTTTTCAGCGCCATTTACACAGTAAATTCCTCTATTCGGCATCTTTTACACACAAAGTTCGTTTCTCTGCATAACTTACATTAAGTTCTCGCTTTCTTTGTCCTTCATTTACATTACATGTGCACGTCTTTATCTTTAAGCTCAAACCCTGCTAAAGCCAAAACCAGCTCACGCCTCTTTAGCAATTTGGAGGAATTTGCGTTAACAGTATAGGAAAAGACAGGTATATGTATCCGAGAAAAAGTTAGATTTGTGAAGGCTTCGTAAATACCTCATGCTTACGTGAACAATGGAGAAAGTGGCGCATTTTCTCCAGATCCACATGTGAAAAATGGAAATATAATGTTATCAAGTTCTTCAAAGCGGGCCATTGCTGAGAATTTAAAGTCCATGCAAGTCTACGTCAACTTTATTTCACTGATACGGCACTGCTTATGTTTGAGGGTTTTCTATTGGATGTCATAGTCGAGGTGTCATTCATGGAGGTCAGAGTTTCATTCGAATTAAAATTCCAAATTTCTGCTGTATAATGCCCTGAAATTCCTCAAAGGTCCCTGCCAATCTTCCAAAGTTTACATGGATCAATCGCTTTCCTTTCACTGGCATTCAACTGACCATACACCTGTTGTGTTAAATAAATTGTCTGTAACAGGAATCCTGTAGGAAAGTCGTTTGTGATAGGGTTGAAAAAAACCAATAAATGAGAGTACAGTTGCAGAGCCTTTAGATTGTCGCGCCAAGTAATTATTGTCAATGGTTTTTTGAATGTTAGGAAATTCAACAGATATATATGTATTATATATGGCCACTGTATTTTTTCATGAATTTATACACGAACGGAATTCCTACTGTTCTTCACTGTTAAAGGAAAATAATGCGTGAAAAATGAGTTTCTGGAACAGGAATTTCTCCATGCAGGACCATTATTATTTTAGCTATTGTTGCAGTAAAAATATTTCTGTACAAGTTCGGGGAATTCAAATGGTCGGCAGTAGGGACTAATTTTAGAGAGGAAAATTCAATCCGTGAGAGTAAATTCGTTTCGTATTCCTGCCAGATTGAATCTCGTTCTTGATCTCAAGAGCGTTATCCTGCTTGTTGGGTTCTTGCACGACGGTTGGTTGCAACGATTTCGTTTCTGTCTAGTTCAGTTAGAGTCTTATCTTCAACTAAGTTAGGAATCCTGATTATTTCTTGACATTTATGAGTGTGATAGAATGCTTACTAACGAACAATAGCATTGACACTCATATTTCTTTACATTTGTGTTTGTGATGGAGAGGTTCTACTTGTGGATAAATGAATGGTGGTGGTGGATTTTTTTTGGGGGGTTAGCTATCTTTTTATAATTAATCACACAACTACCCCCACAAAAAACCATGTTAAAAATAGAGAATATTTTGAATAGTAGAATATATCTTTCATTGTGATGATATTATGTTATTTATTGGATCTAAAAAAAATTTAAGTTTGATTTTTTGTTTTATTAATAAAATGTAACCAATTTTGTTATTGGAATATTAGATTTTTTTTAATTGTAATTATTGAGCTATTGTTATAATAAAATGTTGTAGTCATTATTTATTCTTTCTTCAAATCAATTAATATTCTTTTCAACCACATTGCTTGACATTTTGATAAAGTTTCTTTGATGTATTTTGTTTTCTATTATTGATAAAGACACCATAGATTATATCTTTAAAGACTAAGAAACAACACATGATCCTAAACTAATTGCATTCCTTAAAGTAATTATATGACCATCAATAAACCTTATCCAATCATTATTGTGCATCCAACTAATCCAAAATTATTAGTTGAACTTTACCAATTACCAAAATTTCTTGTACCTTTGAAATACTTCATTATGCCAATTGTTGAATCAACTTTGTTGCTACCATTTTAAAATAAAAATTCATTCATTCTTATTGATTTGCTCATGATTTAGATTTTGTCAAACTTCACACTTCTTTAATAGATCAACTACAAAAGTTTCTTGTGAGATGAAAATTCCTATCATATTTTTTTTTAAAATTCTATGCCTCCTAAGAGAATACTTCGTTGATGTCAAATTGATCATCTCAAATTCACTTGTCATTCCTACTCTAAATTCATCCAAAAAAAAAAATGTTATTTCTAATATAAATCAAGTCTTGCACATATAAAGGAGAAATTAACAGATTATTCTCACCATTTGACTTGAAATAAAGAATCCCTTCTTTTGAAATATTATACTTATTCTCCAAATACTTATTCATCTAAAAAACCATTCAAAAATGCTGATTTCACATCTATAGATAAATATATCAACCTTTTAGAGATGCCAAAACTAAAATAATCCTTAAGTATAGAGTAGTTTTGAGTAACATTTTTCACCAATCTTACTTTGTGCCTTTCAATTGATCCATGTTCTTTATACCTTTTTCTATAAATCTATTTAACTCTTATACAATCCTTTCTTGAAGGTAGACTAGCCAATTATGTTGTTTTATTTCTTCAATTTAAACAATCATTTCTTCATAGCAAAGTGTATGATTCACTATGTATCTTCATGATAATTTTGTTTAACTTGTAATTGAGAAAATATACAATATCATAACAAGACCATTTCCATTAAGCTAGTCCAATGATAAATTTTAGAGATTTGTGCTATCTTTCTTGGAGGGATTTGGAATGATTTCACACTTCCACTAGAATTTTGATTTTTATTTACATTTTAGGTAGTGCTCAAAGTTGTGATAGAGCACTATCATCCCACATGATTCCATTTCCATATTTGTTATTTTTTATTTCATTACTTTGTATTTCCATTGCCATTTTCCCCTATCATAATAAACAAATCATGGTTGATTATCCATTTCTTTATTTATGGATTAAATAACATTCATCCCTTTGTATCTTTAATATAACTAATAAATATATATATTTGATTTTTTTATAAGAGTTTACATCCTTTTGTGCACACACGACTATGAAATATAGCCAAACACTATAAAATGAGACATAGCTAGATTTAGTCCATTCCAAGCCTTTTGTTGGGCCATAACCTTAACTCTTATTGTAGTACATCTATTAAGAAAATAAATCAACTTGTAGCTTCAACTTTATTATAAAAATAATTTAATTTTTTTTTTAAAATAAAATTTCAACTATTGTTATACTCTTACATCTACTAAGAGTTTCAATACATGTTTATTAATTACCCAAAAATAGTGTAAATAGTGTCATTTCATATTTAATTAGTGTACACTTGTTGAAATCAAAATTATGTTTGTAAACCTTTCTAACCCAACCACTATTTTAGATCTATAAACTAATTCAACAACATAGTAATGAAGCACTAGTTCACCATGAATGCTAAACATAAAATAACACAACATATACCATGACACTCATGAAACATTTAACTCCATTGTTCTCCTATCCTTCAAGGATATTCTATTGAATGATATTTGATCTCAAATTTTTAAGCACATGCACAAGATGACATTGCAAGAATGAAGTGTGGTTGATTGATATAAGAAAATGAAGATATGATGCAAATGACAGGGCTACGATTGATAAAATGCAAGTAAGTAAAATTTATTCAAAGATCACATTTAGCTCAAATGAGAGGAGAAAATATTATTTTATATTAGTCCTAATAAAAATTAAGGGTAGAGATTAAGAGGTGGAAGAATGAATGGCTAATATAAGAGAGTAGGAAAGGATTAGTTAATAAATAACAAGAATTAAGGAGATTAAGATGTTATTGCAAATGAATGGATGAGATTAAGTGGTAGGTAATAATTGTTGACTTTTGGTAATACATCACAAGATTCATTAAATCTAGTCATGTTTGGTGGAAAAGATCAAATGAAGAGATAAGTGACATTTGTCACATGCCTACAAATTTAAAATTGATCTATGTGAGTGGAAAATGATTGGTTGAGATTGAAAAAAAGATCATTAACTATCTAAAAAAATAATTTTTTTAATTTAATTAATAGTAGAAAATGAAAAATGGGAAATGAGTAATTAAATAAATACTTATTTATTTAATCATAGGATAGAAAAAGCTAATGAATTAGATAAATAAATAAAAATTATTTAAATAATAGAGGGAAAAGGCGAAAGACTTAATTAAGTATATAATAAATATCTATTTAATTAATAGATGAATTTTGAATATTTATTTGATTAAGAGAGGATATTTTTAGGTGTCAATATTATGCCCCTCCTTGAGACAATGTAGCCTAGATCACATTGTTTCAAAGAAAAATAGATTAACTGATACACACCCTAGTTTAACCTGGTAAGGAAGATGAGACGCCCCCTTGAGAGATTGAGCAGGTAAATTTTGAGAAAAGATGGACAATCTCAATAAATCACAGGGAAGATTGGAAGTTGATGCTGCACAATTGATGAAACTACACAAAATGAACTAGTAATAGCGCTTTTGAGAAGAAGTTGAGAAAATGATAAGAAGTTGACAGTTGATTAAAATAGAGAAATAATAAGTGTAACTGTACAATTGATTGAAGTGATAAGTATAGCAAGATCGATTAGCTAATTAAGATGATTAAGATTGATTAGTGTAGGATAAGTTGACACAGTGTTTGATTGATTGCATGTGGATCCGTTGATGTTGATGTTTAGGGAGCAATATCCTCCCATGCTAAGAAGCCAATAGATTGATCTAATGTTTGAGCTAAGAGTGCTTGGAATGACATGTATTAGTTTGGAGATAGAAATTTAGAGAAAGATGATTGATGATCAGGCTCGTCAGTTGCCATTCTATGTGTTGACATCATTGTATTTTGACACTTGTGTCTTGATTATATTTGAGACTATTATGATAGAATCTATATGTATACACAAGGATTTTCATTTGTATGTAATAACCTATGCTTATATTGATCGATATGGACACATCTATGGATGTTGTATGCATGTCAAATTAAAAATAATTTTTGTAAACCTATCTAACCCAATCACAAGCCTAAATCTACAAATTAATCAACAACATACCAATGAAGACCTCCTCCATGAATGCACAACATAAAATAAATCAAATTATACTCTAAAATTTACAAAATACTTACCTCCATTGTTCTCCTATCCTTCGAGATCTTGAAAATATGAGATTTTCTCTCTGTTATTTAATACCTGCACAAGATGACAATGAAAGAATGGAGTGTGGTTGATTGATGCATGATGATAATGTTAGAAAGATGATGAAATGATAGCAAGAGTTCTAAAAAAACACAAGTATTCACCTTAGATCACATTTGTTGTTTGACAATCATTATTATTCTTCATTATTTCACAATGAAGAAATACCTCCTTTTATAGAAGTTCCCAAGAGCATCAAGGGTAGAGATTAAGAGGGTAAAAGAAAAATTAATGGATGAGATTAAGTGGTAGATAATGATTAGGTGAGAAATAATAAGATTAGAAAAAAGACGATAATAGATTAATTAAATAAATAAAAGTATTTATTTAATTAATAGTAGAAAAAGAGGAAAGTGTGGATTAGATAATGAAATTTAAATAAATATTTATTTAATTATAGGAAATAAAAGGCTAATGAATTAAATAAATAAATAATTTTTATTTAAATAATAGAAGAGGCTAAATAATTAATAATTACTTAATATCTATTTAATTTATAAACAAAAATATGAGTTTAAATAACTAAATAAATAATAAATATGTATCCAATTATAAGATAGAAAAGGTTAATGAATCAAATAAATAAATAAATAAAATTATTTAAATAATAGAGGAAGATGTTAAGGAATTAAATAAATAAATTGGTATCTAATTAATAGAAGAATTATGGTAATATAATTAAATAAATAACATATTTATTTAATTAAGTGAGGAAGATTTTAGATGCCTATATTTTTTCCCTCTTTGAGATAACGTAGTTTATTGTGTTACTTCAAAGAAGAAAATGATAAGGACTAGAAGCGCAATATACCAGTAATGAGAATGATAATGAAAGATAAAGACTAGAAGCATGTTGCCCTAGTTATGGGAAGGATAAAGAATCAGTAGGATGATGCTTTCTCAAGAGGATGTGTGGGTTAGGAGAACACATGTGTTCTCTCAAAAGGAAAGATGGGGATACTGCTAGAAGCATGGATAAGGAGAAGGTAAATCAATGGCCATAGAAGTGGTCGTGGATAGGAAGAATGGATGAATGGGAAGGTGGTTAATAGATAGAAGGGAATGATGGATACTTGTTATTTTTATAGTGATTTATCATCATTGAGCTTATTATGGTAAGTGGATGCAAGGATTAAGGCATGACAAAACTATAATAACTCACATACCATTTGCAAGGATAGAATACACATCAAATAGTACAAAATGCCCCTGTTCAAAATAGACTCATATATCCTTGATGATTGTAGACAATCATGTCCTAAGACATTTCATCATGGTACTAAAGAATAGTCCATAAACATCAATTAAGTGACCATGTCCCAACATTGCTTCTCTAGTCAAAAACATCCTTGAGAAACATAGAAAGAACATCACCAAAGATTAAAAGAAAAATAAAATAAAAGATAAGACTCACTAACCAAATAAGTCAGGAACCATGTACATCTCTTGCCAGAGTTAAGTGTTCTCGATAGGTAGATAAATGATTTGTGACTGGTTTTAGGAAGGGTTCATCCTGTATAAGACAAGTTATAGATCATGGTAGTGTCTAATGAAGACACAAGATATTTTAATAAAGATTACAAATGATTGATTGGGCAATTGATCAAATAGATTGCAAGCTAGCTTGATAGTTTATTTGTTGATGCATGATTTGTTAAGCTCAATGTTTTTTTTATTGTGTTTGCACAAAATATTAGTGTCTTCAAGACCATTTATTTGTTATTTTTTGAATTTTTTTATATATATTTTTAAATTTTTGTAAAGGATATTTAATAATTTTTAAAATATTTTTGAATGTTGATTTGATTTGCTCGGATTTTTAAAATGCTTTTATTTTTTAATTTTTGAAAATATTTTTTATTTTTTTGGACTTTTGAAAGTGCTTTGATTTTTTTTTTTTGTATTTTTGAAAAAAAAAAATGATCTCAAGAAAGATGTATTTATTTACCCCTAAAGTCTAGAAAAGGCATAAATGATTATGAGTGGACAAATATACTAATGGGATAGAAATTGATGAGTGAAGGATCTGAACGAAGCTTATTTAATTTTCAAGGACTATCTTGCGATGGGATAACATGTTTATCCAAGCTAAGGGATTAGGATATGAAAATGTAAGGTGATGGCATGGTGCATTGAATGACATGTGATCCATAGAAATGGACATGTCAAGTGGCTTTTCAAAACATGTTTTCCATTTATGTTCAAATTTTTAAATCAAGATCAAGGGGTAGATGTGAATATGATATAAATTGGATAAGAAAGATCAAATTTGATAATGGATAATAAGAGTGAGAAATAGATAAACTAATGGATTATTTATTGATTGAAGGGTGTGGATAAGGTGAAACATAAAGGATGCATGATGCTTATATGAAGATTCTTAATCTTTTCAAGATCAAAGGTGAAAAGGGAATATGAATGTAGATAGGTTGAATGAGGGATAATTGAGGATGAGGGAATAGAGGATGCGGTGGAGATGATAGCATGGATTAAACTTACCCCCAAGTGTAGAGTGAAAGAGAATAATTATGTGTGATGCATGTTTGTCATTTTTTCATCATGGAACTTTCCCAAGGCTCCACAAGAAGTAGTTTTCACCATAGGATGGATTATTTCTCTATACGTTTTTCATTTTTTATTTTTTATTTTTATTTTCACTTTAAAATTTTTTTTTGCATGTTTTTCATTTTCAAACTTTTCTTTTTTTTGACTTTGTAGAAGAGAATGAATACATCAGAGGAGATGGAGGAAGGACTCAAGAATCTTGTTCTTTGAATAGTACCCTTTAAAGATGTTCTACAATGGACTATGGGTATTACAAGTATGCTCAAAGATGTTGATAGGGTGAGTGTAAAGAGAGATGGAATATTGTAAGGATTTATATAAAGGATTAGATAAGAGGGATGGAACGATAGAAAATAGGAATTTTATAATGGATGAGAAATTATAAAATTTGTGTAGGGGTAGATGGAAATGTTGGAAAGATAAACATTGGCACACGCCTTGAAGGGTGGTGGAGTGATTGAAGAAAGGTCAATTTTGGATTTGAAGATATCGATGGAGAAAAGGATGTGGATTATGGGAAACAAAGACCCAAAATGGATGAAGGAGGTGATGAAGGATTTAAGATATTGGATTTTGTGACATAGGGACCCAAAATACATTTGAAATATGTAATATTTTTAGGAGGAAGATTGTAGGAATCCTTTTGAATAACAAGCTTAGATGCCAATTTTTATTTTTTCCTTTACGTGCAATTCTTCTATGAGCAACTTGGGAATCCACATAGTCTATGATTTTTATTTTCTTTGTTGGTTCATTGGAATGAATTTATTTAATGAGATATTTAGGAATCCACATGTTTTTTAATATTTATTTTTTATTTTAATAGCCCTTTGTAACATTTTGGATATGTCTTTTTGCTTATGGATCAAAATTTTCCTTATATTTACATGTATTTTAACTGAGACATGTTGATATTTTGATGTAGGTGGATTTTTGGATTGATTTATTGTATATTTGGAATCCAAATTACTTCCAAGAACATAAGAATTAATGGATAAATAGGAAGGATAAAGGGAATTTTTGGATTAGTTAAAGTATATGGATGGTTAAAAGGTTCTCAAGGATGTGTGCCTTTGTCGATCTTGATTTATAAAAGGAGAAGTGGGTTGTGAGGTAGGGATGAGAAGGATTGTTGATGAAAAGATATAATGACCTAAGATGGAAAAAAGATGAAGGGTTTAGTTTGGAGATATAAGGGCCTAAAATGTATTTGGAGGATGGGGAAGGTGTATGTTTTGTTTTATATAGATAAATGTAGGATTTAGAAGGGATGCCAACAACTTGAGAGTGAGTTATATATCCAAGACCATGATGATTAGGATTTGGAATTATATAGAGGGGTTCTAATATACCTTTTTCATGAAAGCCTATCCCTTTTAATTGATAGTGCATGCTTTGAAATAATTTTTTAGCAAAGGGATACTTGTTAGTTTGAAACCAAGATGCGAGTTAATTTTGAGGTGGAAGAGCCATGTAAGGAATGATAGGATCAAAAAATAGGTCAGATCAAATGAATGTGGATGTACCAATTTTATAACTTAACTTCCTTACAAGTGTTATCAAATTCTGATCACCTTTGGTTTCAATTATAGGTTGTTGGGTTTTTTGAACTAATCTAGATTCAAGAGTGGAAGCTTGTGTAGAAGATACTTTGTGATGTTGTTGCATGAATTTTCTAATGGATAGTTTTTTAGGGAGAATATAGGTGGAGAAATGTTTTGAAAATAATTTTTAAATGTGGAAGCTATAGATGGAGGCTCTACTAATAGATTAGGATCTGTGGGAGGTTGTAGATGAGAATACTGTGAAACCTATAGATCCAAGTGAGCCTGCTAATTTTTTAGTTATGGAATGTAATGCTAAGAATATAATCAAATTGTGCCTTGTAGAATATTTTTTAATCAATTTTTATGAAGAGTCATCTATAAAGAATCTACAAAAGAAGCTTGGTGATATGTATAAAGAAAAATATTTAGTAAATAATATTTTATTGAGGAAGAAGCTATATTCCTTGAGAATGAATGAGGATGGAAAAATTATAGACTACCTAGAAGTAGTCAATATTTTAGTGTCTCACTTGGTATTTTTTGCTTTGAAGATGGACGAGGAAGAGAAAAATATGATCTTCCTTTGTTATTTGCTTGATTTATGGGATTCTCTTGTTATGGGCATTAGCAATACTTTTATTGTTTTGAGAATAGAAAATGTGGTGGGTTCTTTTCTTTCGAGAGATATATGAGAAAGGTATCCATCAGTGCCAAGAAAGCACTATTTGTCCATAGCAGAGCTAAGGAAAAAGGGAAAGAAGAATGAGAAGTGTAACAAATCAAAATCTAGAGGTAGATACAAATCTCTTGGAAATTCTAAAGTTATTTTTTGGAATTGTGGCAAGCCTGGACACATCCATAAGGACTACAAAGAAGAAAAGAATAAGAAAAAGGAGAAATTTGATTATGATTCTGATCTTGAGAAGGAAGATTGTGATACATTCATTGCATCTTTGGTCACTCATGCATGGTTGATTGACTTAAATGCATCTTTTTATATTCACCTATAATAAATATTGGTTTTCTAAATATGAATAATTTGATGGAAGTAAGGTGTGCTTAGGTGATAATTATCATTTACATATTATTGGTTGTGGTAATGTTAAAATCAACTTTTATGGTGGTAGAATAAGAAAGATTAATTGTGTGTTGTATCTTCTTAGTCTGAGAAAAAAATATTTATCTGTTAGAAAACTAATAGATTCAAGTATCCAAGTAGTATTTTCTTATGCAGGATGCAAAATGGTGATAGGTGCTATGGTAGTTGATAGAGGTGTCAGAATTGGCACTCTGTATAAGCTGGATGCATGCACTGTTGAGTGTAATAGTATTTCTATGAATACTAAAGCTATGGAAACTTTGTAGGAAAAGGTGATGGTTTCACCTTAAATTTTGTCATATATTTTGGGTGCCTAATGGTGAGGAAGGAGAATCCTTGGGTCATTGGAAATATTGCATCACCCAAAAATATTTCCCTTTTCTTTATTTCTTTTTCTGTTCTATTTGGGCAATTTCTGTGTTTTAGGTAGCGATCGGTCCAATTGGCTCATTTTTTTATGCGATCCTGTTGGTGTGTTCTAAACATCATGGAGAACCTTTGTCTAGATTCACATCATGTTTCATTCTTTCTTAGAGAAGATATCCTAAGATTGGTATGGTCCTATATTGTTCTTCCTATTCTAACATACAGGTTGGTATGATTTTGATTGCGATGACATTTCATGATCGACGATGCTAATTGGCATATTGTTCGATGACCGTATGTTCGTGGTTGACCTCCTTGTGTGATTTCACTTCATTGCATATCTATTTGGAGGTGTTCTTATGGATTTAGGTCTTGACATATATGTTGTAATACAGTTTCTTCTTCTTGAAGAATGTGATCTCTTTTGGCCAACTTGTGGGTTGCAATCTTGTATATATTTGTACCGTCTTGGGTCCTTAGTTAGTAGTAGAGGGGGTAGAGTAGTTTAGTAGTTTAACATCCAACATAGATTTTAATTTATGATTCTAAGAAGGTATGTATGCTTGGAATGCAAGCTAGCATGTTGTTGGACATGTATGATGTAAATCTTTGATTTTGGATAATAAGAAGGCATGTGAGGGATGTTGCTTGTTAATTATTGAGTTCTTAATGATCTGGTATTGGTTCTTTCCACTATGTTGAGTCTTACTGCATGGTTGGACCATCTCCATTGGGGAAACTCTAACTATGACTACATCAGATAGTATTAGAGTGAGGTTTTTTTCCTATAGATCATGTTCCTGAGCTTGTGAAGCCCTAGTATTGTTTGTTGTGATGTGACAGATTGGAGATCTAACTCACAATTGAAGAGGACTTGCGTAAAGGGATCGCTAAGGAGACGGTTTCAGTTTGAGAACTTTGTTTGGACTATTGGAGGCTGGCTACAAGTATGTCTTATAGATTGCTGAATGAGACAATTCGCACCTTGTAATCAGATTGCTTAAGTTGATAGTTGCACATAAGGATTGGAAGATGCTGCCTAGAAGGATGAACCCTAGAAGGCTAGAAAAAATGACGGAGGACTTCCAAAATGAGATGAGGACTGAGATTAGAAATGTTTTGACTAGATTGTGAAGGATTCCTGATGCTGAAGAAGAATATGAGGAAGATACTGAAGATCTCGAGACTATAGATGTTGAGATCATTGCAAATAAAGAAAGATTGTTGAGGGCTATGACAAAAGTAGGTAAAATCCACAGGATGGATGTTTCTACTTTTAATGGATCTTTGCATCCTGATGATTTGATAGATTGGATTGGTGAAGTAGAAGATTACTTTGAGCTTGAAGACATCAGACATTTATAAAGGGTTAGGTTAGCACAGACTAAGTTGAAGGATCATGCTGCCTTACGGTGGAAAGAATTGCAGAAAGATAGAGAGGAACATGGTGAAATGAAAATCATTAGATGGAGGGTAATAACTGCTAGATTAAAAAATAAATTCATTCCTGAGGATTATGAATTGAAATTTTTTAAGAAGTTGCAGAGCTTGAAGAAGAAAGATATGATTGTGAAGGAATACACCAAAGAATTCTATAAGATGACTATCAGATCTGGAAACCAAGAAAAATCAAAGGAAAAGGTGCCTAGGTATGTTAATGGTCTAAGATTTAACATTCTTTGGGACCTGGCTTCTCCCATTTCCTCTCAAGAGCCTGAATCATCTTCCCTGACATTCATTTTGCAGGCCAATATGGATGCTTTACAATTGATGAAAAGGAAGGTATTGATTACAGACTAATGGATCTCCAAGAAATTGGAGAAGGTACAAGACTTATTTTATAATACAGTAAATTCTTATTTTGAGGCCACACAAACTAGGCACAATGTCCACCAAGAGATAGAAAAGTAGAACAATGACTCCATGTGACATGATAGATAGATGAAGAGTCTAAAGAAGATACATGCCTTGGGGGAAGAAGAAATAATTTCTATATACCTCATTAGAGATTTGTATGTTAGTCTCAAAGAAACAAGCCTTGGGAAATTGGATTTCTAGATGGAGGTCATGAATGTAGTAGAGCGGATGATTACCCATTTCCTGTCCATTATTCAAAATCAGAAAAAGAACTTATTAGAGTTCATTCAAGATTTTACAGGAATCCACCCTAAAGGGGTGGAAGGATTTACCATTTTTTATTCTTTGATGGTCGGATTTGAGGAAAAGACAAAGGAAAACTTTGGCCCCTCCCGCAATTTTGAGAAACAAACTATGGATGATTGTACCCATTTGATCATACAAAGGCATGGAATAAAGAACATAGTAATAAAGATGAGAGTCTATACTAGCCAAGCCAAGGAGGCCCTAATATATGCCAAAGAATAGGTGCAATTGGTCGCAAGACCCAATGATGAATTTATAGAGGAATGCCTCAAGCGGTTTTAGAAGAATAAGGCTTCCTCTCCTCTGGGGTGGTTGATCATTGTGGTCTTCCATTCTTTATTCATTATTATTTGAGTCTGAAGGGACTCTGGGATCCCAGATCCCCAAATTAAACCAAATTCTATAATTCAATATTCTCTCATTATTTATTATTTTGGATGTCAAGGTTAGGGCCCTCTTTTTGGTGCTAACATCTTACCACATATCTCTGCAGAGTATAGTATTAATTTTAGAAAAAGTACAAGTACAATGTTAGGCCTGGCTAACAGACAAGATGGGCATGCTACAAAAATTATTTTCTTTCTTATTGGGTTTCATTCTGGCATTTAAGGTAACACTACAGGTAGATGGTGACATGATAGGCTATTTAATGAGCATTATTGAGATAGGTCCAAGGTGCAGGGTATGTACAAGGTACCAATGAAGACTTGAACACTAGCAACCTACCTTCTCAGGATCCAAGGATCCAAGTTCCCGTCTCTTTCTCCCTCCTTTTAAATATTTTAAACTATAGTATTATATTATAAATAACTATAGATGATTGTAAACTGGTGAAGTCCCTCTAAATGTAATATTTTGGGTCATTGTAAGGAAACCACGTAAGTGATGATTTTAAGCTACCATAGTGAAATAGAATGTATATATTTTTGAACTCTTCTCTTAATGTTTAGCAGATTTGAATGCTCCCTTGGAGCTCTATATACAATTAGTGATGGATGGGAAAACTTAATTTCAATCAAAGGAATGATAATGACTTATCTTCTATTCTGAGTGTGCTTTGACTATGGGTAACATTTGTATCACTTTCATTTTATATTCTCTTTCACTATTTAATGTTGTTTAATGTCCTATGTTGAATGGTTCTTTTAGTATGAAGTGGATTTAGCTTCTCTTGCATTCTATGGTTGATGATAGTGCATGTTAGTGATTCACTTTTTATTCTTGAGTGGATTTTAATAGAATGAAATAGAATTATTGTAGGTATGTGTTCATGTTCTCTAACCCTGTTCTATCTTTTGTTGTTTATTTTAATATGCTCTAATGTTCTCTTGCATGAATGTACATAATAAAAACCTTCCCCAACCAGAAGGATCCTTGAATAAATAGTCACATTTCCAACTGAGTTAGTCCAACACTATCAAGACCTGACATAGAGGTTCTTGGGAGGATGAAAGCTTTAGTTCTTCCTTGTATTTTAGGTAGAGTTGGATGGTTAACAACTATTTCATCTAAATTCTCTTGTCTTGTGCCTAAAACACCTATCAACACCTCTCCCTAAAACCCAACACTTTAAACCCTAAAACCTAAGCCCTAAACCTTATATCCCTCCTCCTAAGGGCTTAGGGATTATGATATAGGGTTTAGGTACTATTATATGTTTAGGGTTCACAACTTAGGGCTTAGGATTTAGAGTTTATGGATTAGAGTTAAGGTCTTATGTATTAGGATTTAGGGTTAAGGGTTGAGGGCTTAGGGATTTTAACTTAGAGAGGGATAAAGTGTTAGGAGGAGAGAGAGAAAGGGGGTATAGGTTTTAGAGAGAGAGAGAAAGGAGAGGGTTTAAGGTATTAGGCTTAGGTTATAGGGTTTAGATATTAGGGATTTAATTTTAGAGAGGGATAGAGTGAGAGGAGATGACATGTAACTGATTAAATGGTTGACTATATTAAGTTGAAGATGATGCAAGACATTAAATAAGTTAATGGTTTGTATTGTCATTGATGTCAACTTGATATCATCTGTATGGTCATATACATAATTCCAAAGACTTCAGAGAATCAATGGAATAAAGGTTATGCTTTCAGAAATGCATAAAAGTCAAGTATTCACTAAGTGACATACTACACCGACGGAGTGCACACCATCGGTAAAGATAGAGATAAAAGTCACAGCGATGCCCGACGAGCAGAAGAAAGTGTTTCCCAATGAAGTAGAATCAAAGGATGCCCAATGAGATAAACATAGTGTTTCTCGATGAGCAAGATCCAATGATGCCCAACGGACGGAGATCCTGAAACTAACTGAAGTGACACTGATGGAATTGGCAGCTGTCACCAGCGACGAACTGCAGAGTTGACCGATAGAATAGAGAGATCAGAAAATGACAAAATATCTAGCTCACAGAGCTAAAGGATAGACTTAACTAGTTGTTTTATTTGACCACAGTTAAGTAAGTGATTTGTATAGTTGGCAAGAAGATAACTACGAGATAAATCAGGAGTTAAAACTGCAAATCAATTTGGCTGGATTGTTTTTCACGCCAAGAATCAAGAATTAAGAACCTAGAATTAAGGAACATCATGTATATATAAGAGACAAGCATAATTCACTTCAAGAAGCGATCAAGCAATCAGATACATGAGGGAGTGAGCTGATAGAAGATGCTGAAGAGAAACTGATGAAGGATTAACTTCATGCAGTCCTGATCAATCAAGCTGAGGGAGAGCTAAAGAATTCTACAGACACCGACGAACAGAAAAGCACAACATCACAAAGCAGAAAGAGTTAAGTACTAAGGAATTGTATTGATACATTGATCAAAAAGATATTGTAAGTAAATATATCTAAAAATCTGTAATTCAATTGCATTAGAAATAGGTCATTTTGTTTCAGTTTAACCATTGAAGCATTAAGTCTCTTAACAGATCATGACTTAATAGTATTTTGTAATTGAGGTATATCCTAAAAGATTACCAGAAGGTTGACTCATGATAGTAGCACCGGTCTTACCTAAAGCCTATTGATAGTCTAAGAAGGAGGTTGATTCAAGGATGGTAGTAAGATCTGCATAAAGCCTATTGACAGTCATGAGACTGATTTAAGGATGGTAGCGTAGATGCCAGATACTTAGTGACGACCTATGTATAAAAATCCTCTAACAAGGTCACACTTAACTGTGTGTTTGTAACCTTTAATAGGGTTGGCTTCTAACAGGGCTCACTTTAGAAGAGTGAAAATTTGGGGTACCGGTCCCAGTGGTTTT
>MU228302.1:362368-372981 GCA_018584345.1 Thuja plicata
GATATAATGACCTAAGATGGAAAAAAGATGAAGGGTTTAGTTTGGAGATATAAGGGCCTAAAATGTATTTGGAGGATGGGGAAGGTGTATGTTTTGTTTTATATAGATAAATGTAGGATTTAGAAGGGATGCCAACAACTTGAGAGTGAGTTATATATCCAAGACCATGATGATTAGGATTTGGAATTATATAGAGGGGTTCTAATATACCTTTTTCATGAAAGCCTATCCCTTTTAATTGATAGTGCATGCTTTGAAATAATTTTTTAGCAAAGGGATACTTGTTAGTTTGAAACCAAGATGCGAGTTAATTTTGAGGTGGAAGAGCCATGTAAGGAATGATAGGATCAAAAAATAGGTCAGATCAAATGAATGTGGATGTACCAATTTTATAACTTAACTTCCTTACAAGTGTTATCAAATTCTGATCACCTTTGGTTTCAATTATAGGTTGTTGGGTTTTTTGAACTAATCTAGATTCAAGAGTGGAAGCTTGTGTAGAAGATACTTTGTGATGTTGTTGCATGAATTTTCTAATGGATAGTTTTTTAGGGAGAATATAGGTGGAGAAATGTTTTGAAAATAATTTTTAAATGTGGAAGCTATAGATGGAGGCTCTACTAATAGATTAGGATCTGTGGGAGGTTGTAGATGAGAATACTGTGAAACCTATAGATCCAAGTGAGCCTGCTAATTTTTTAGTTATGGAATGTAATGCTAAGAATATAATCAAATTGTGCCTTGTAGAATATTTTTTAATCAATTTTTATGAAGAGTCATCTATAAAGAATCTACAAAAGAAGCTTGGTGATATGTATAAAGAAAAATATTTAGTAAATAATATTTTATTGAGGAAGAAGCTATATTCCTTGAGAATGAATGAGGATGGAAAAATTATAGACTACCTAGAAGTAGTCAATATTTTAGTGTCTCACTTGGTATTTTTTGCTTTGAAGATGGACGAGGAAGAGAAAAATATGATCTTCCTTTGTTATTTGCTTGATTTATGGGATTCTCTTGTTATGGGCATTAGCAATACTTTTATTGTTTTGAGAATAGAAAATGTGGTGGGTTCTTTTCTTTCGAGAGATATATGAGAAAGGTATCCATCAGTGCCAAGAAAGCACTATTTGTCCATAGCAGAGCTAAGGAAAAAGGGAAAGAAGAATGAGAAGTGTAACAAATCAAAATCTAGAGGTAGATACAAATCTCTTGGAAATTCTAAAGTTATTTTTTGGAATTGTGGCAAGCCTGGACACATCCATAAGGACTACAAAGAAGAAAAGAATAAGAAAAAGGAGAAATTTGATTATGATTCTGATCTTGAGAAGGAAGATTGTGATACATTCATTGCATCTTTGGTCACTCATGCATGGTTGATTGACTTAAATGCATCTTTTTATATTCACCTATAATAAATATTGGTTTTCTAAATATGAATAATTTGATGGAAGTAAGGTGTGCTTAGGTGATAATTATCATTTACATATTATTGGTTGTGGTAATGTTAAAATCAACTTTTATGGTGGTAGAATAAGAAAGATTAATTGTGTGTTGTATCTTCTTAGTCTGAGAAAAAAATATTTATCTGTTAGAAAACTAATAGATTCAAGTATCCAAGTAGTATTTTCTTATGCAGGATGCAAAATGGTGATAGGTGCTATGGTAGTTGATAGAGGTGTCAGAATTGGCACTCTGTATAAGCTGGATGCATGCACTGTTGAGTGTAATAGTATTTCTATGAATACTAAAGCTATGGAAACTTTGTAGGAAAAGGTGATGGTTTCACCTTAAATTTTGTCATATATTTTGGGTGCCTAATGGTGAGGAAGGAGAATCCTTGGGTCATTGGAAATATTGCATCACCCAAAAATATTTCCCTTTTCTTTATTTCTTTTTCTGTTCTATTTGGGCAATTTCTGTGTTTTAGGTAGCGATCGGTCCAATTGGCTCATTTTTTTATGCGATCCTGTTGGTGTGTTCTAAACATCATGGAGAACCTTTGTCTAGATTCACATCATGTTTCATTCTTTCTTAGAGAAGATATCCTAAGATTGGTATGGTCCTATATTGTTCTTCCTATTCTAACATACAGGTTGGTATGATTTTGATTGCGATGACATTTCATGATCGACGATGCTAATTGGCATATTGTTCGATGACCGTATGTTCGTGGTTGACCTCCTTGTGTGATTTCACTTCATTGCATATCTATTTGGAGGTGTTCTTATGGATTTAGGTCTTGACATATATGTTGTAATACAGTTTCTTCTTCTTGAAGAATGTGATCTCTTTTGGCCAACTTGTGGGTTGCAATCTTGTATATATTTGTACCGTCTTGGGTCCTTAGTTAGTAGTAGAGGGGGTAGAGTAGTTTAGTAGTTTAACATCCAACATAGATTTTAATTTATGATTCTAAGAAGGTATGTATGCTTGGAATGCAAGCTAGCATGTTGTTGGACATGTATGATGTAAATCTTTGATTTTGGATAATAAGAAGGCATGTGAGGGATGTTGCTTGTTAATTATTGAGTTCTTAATGATCTGGTATTGGTTCTTTCCACTATGTTGAGTCTTACTGCATGGTTGGACCATCTCCATTGGGGAAACTCTAACTATGACTACATCAGATAGTATTAGAGTGAGGTTTTTTTCCTATAGATCATGTTCCTGAGCTTGTGAAGCCCTAGTATTGTTTGTTGTGATGTGACAGATTGGAGATCTAACTCACAATTGAAGAGGACTTGCGTAAAGGGATCGCTAAGGAGACGGTTTCAGTTTGAGAACTTTGTTTGGACTATTGGAGGCTGGCTACAAGTATGTCTTATAGATTGCTGAATGAGACAATTCGCACCTTGTAATCAGATTGCTTAAGTTGATAGTTGCACATAAGGATTGGAAGATGCTGCCTAGAAGGATGAACCCTAGAAGGCTAGAAAAAATGACGGAGGACTTCCAAAATGAGATGAGGACTGAGATTAGAAATGTTTTGACTAGATTGTGAAGGATTCCTGATGCTGAAGAAGAATATGAGGAAGATACTGAAGATCTCGAGACTATAGATGTTGAGATCATTGCAAATAAAGAAAGATTGTTGAGGGCTATGACAAAAGTAGGTAAAATCCACAGGATGGATGTTTCTACTTTTAATGGATCTTTGCATCCTGATGATTTGATAGATTGGATTGGTGAAGTAGAAGATTACTTTGAGCTTGAAGACATCAGACATTTATAAAGGGTTAGGTTAGCACAGACTAAGTTGAAGGATCATGCTGCCTTACGGTGGAAAGAATTGCAGAAAGATAGAGAGGAACATGGTGAAATGAAAATCATTAGATGGAGGGTAATAACTGCTAGATTAAAAAATAAATTCATTCCTGAGGATTATGAATTGAAATTTTTTAAGAAGTTGCAGAGCTTGAAGAAGAAAGATATGATTGTGAAGGAATACACCAAAGAATTCTATAAGATGACTATCAGATCTGGAAACCAAGAAAAATCAAAGGAAAAGGTGCCTAGGTATGTTAATGGTCTAAGATTTAACATTCTTTGGGACCTGGCTTCTCCCATTTCCTCTCAAGAGCCTGAATCATCTTCCCTGACATTCATTTTGCAGGCCAATATGGATGCTTTACAATTGATGAAAAGGAAGGTATTGATTACAGACTAATGGATCTCCAAGAAATTGGAGAAGGTACAAGACTTATTTTATAATACAGTAAATTCTTATTTTGAGGCCACACAAACTAGGCACAATGTCCACCAAGAGATAGAAAAGTAGAACAATGACTCCATGTGACATGATAGATAGATGAAGAGTCTAAAGAAGATACATGCCTTGGGGGAAGAAGAAATAATTTCTATATACCTCATTAGAGATTTGTATGTTAGTCTCAAAGAAACAAGCCTTGGGAAATTGGATTTCTAGATGGAGGTCATGAATGTAGTAGAGCGGATGATTACCCATTTCCTGTCCATTATTCAAAATCAGAAAAAGAACTTATTAGAGTTCATTCAAGATTTTACAGGAATCCACCCTAAAGGGGTGGAAGGATTTACCATTTTTTATTCTTTGATGGTCGGATTTGAGGAAAAGACAAAGGAAAACTTTGGCCCCTCCCGCAATTTTGAGAAACAAACTATGGATGATTGTACCCATTTGATCATACAAAGGCATGGAATAAAGAACATAGTAATAAAGATGAGAGTCTATACTAGCCAAGCCAAGGAGGCCCTAATATATGCCAAAGAATAGGTGCAATTGGTCGCAAGACCCAATGATGAATTTATAGAGGAATGCCTCAAGCGGTTTTAGAAGAATAAGGCTTCCTCTCCTCTGGGGTGGTTGATCATTGTGGTCTTCCATTCTTTATTCATTATTATTTGAGTCTGAAGGGACTCTGGGATCCCAGATCCCCAAATTAAACCAAATTCTATAATTCAATATTCTCTCATTATTTATTATTTTGGATGTCAAGGTTAGGGCCCTCTTTTTGGTGCTAACATCTTACCACATATCTCTGCAGAGTATAGTATTAATTTTAGAAAAAGTACAAGTACAATGTTAGGCCTGGCTAACAGACAAGATGGGCATGCTACAAAAATTATTTTCTTTCTTATTGGGTTTCATTCTGGCATTTAAGGTAACACTACAGGTAGATGGTGACATGATAGGCTATTTAATGAGCATTATTGAGATAGGTCCAAGGTGCAGGGTATGTACAAGGTACCAATGAAGACTTGAACACTAGCAACCTACCTTCTCAGGATCCAAGGATCCAAGTTCCCGTCTCTTTCTCCCTCCTTTTAAATATTTTAAACTATAGTATTATATTATAAATAACTATAGATGATTGTAAACTGGTGAAGTCCCTCTAAATGTAATATTTTGGGTCATTGTAAGGAAACCACGTAAGTGATGATTTTAAGCTACCATAGTGAAATAGAATGTATATATTTTTGAACTCTTCTCTTAATGTTTAGCAGATTTGAATGCTCCCTTGGAGCTCTATATACAATTAGTGATGGATGGGAAAACTTAATTTCAATCAAAGGAATGATAATGACTTATCTTCTATTCTGAGTGTGCTTTGACTATGGGTAACATTTGTATCACTTTCATTTTATATTCTCTTTCACTATTTAATGTTGTTTAATGTCCTATGTTGAATGGTTCTTTTAGTATGAAGTGGATTTAGCTTCTCTTGCATTCTATGGTTGATGATAGTGCATGTTAGTGATTCACTTTTTATTCTTGAGTGGATTTTAATAGAATGAAATAGAATTATTGTAGGTATGTGTTCATGTTCTCTAACCCTGTTCTATCTTTTGTTGTTTATTTTAATATGCTCTAATGTTCTCTTGCATGAATGTACATAATAAAAACCTTCCCCAACCAGAAGGATCCTTGAATAAATAGTCACATTTCCAACTGAGTTAGTCCAACACTATCAAGACCTGACATAGAGGTTCTTGGGAGGATGAAAGCTTTAGTTCTTCCTTGTATTTTAGGTAGAGTTGGATGGTTAACAACTATTTCATCTAAATTCTCTTGTCTTGTGCCTAAAACACCTATCAACACCTCTCCCTAAAACCCAACACTTTAAACCCTAAAACCTAAGCCCTAAACCTTATATCCCTCCTCCTAAGGGCTTAGGGATTATGATATAGGGTTTAGGTACTATTATATGTTTAGGGTTCACAACTTAGGGCTTAGGATTTAGAGTTTATGGATTAGAGTTAAGGTCTTATGTATTAGGATTTAGGGTTAAGGGTTGAGGGCTTAGGGATTTTAACTTAGAGAGGGATAAAGTGTTAGGAGGAGAGAGAGAAAGGGGGTATAGGTTTTAGAGAGAGAGAGAAAGGAGAGGGTTTAAGGTATTAGGCTTAGGTTATAGGGTTTAGATATTAGGGATTTAATTTTAGAGAGGGATAGAGTGAGAGGTGATGACATGTAACTGATTAAATGGTTGACTATATTAAGTTGAAGATGATGCAAGACATTAAATAAGTTAATGGTTTGTATTGTCATTGATGTCAACTTGGTATCATCTGTATGGTCATATACATAATGCCAAAGACTTCAGAGAATCAATGGAATAAAGGTTATGCTTTCAGAAATGCATAAAAGTCAAGTATTCACTAAGTGACAGACTACACCGACGGAGTGCACAGCATCGGTAAAGATAGAGATAAAAGTCACAGCGATGCCCGACGAGAAGAAGAAAGTGTTTCCCAACGAAGCAGAATCAAAGGATGCCCAATGAGCTAAACATAGTGTTTCTCGATGAGCAAGATCCAATGATGCCCAACGGACGGAGATCCTGATGCTAACTGAAGCGACACTGATGGAATTGGCAGCTGTCACCAGCGATGAACTGCAGTGTTGACCAATAGAATAGAGAGATCAGAAAATGACAAAATATCTAGCTCGCACAGCTAAAGGATAGACTTAACTAGTTGTTTTATTTGACCACAGTTAAGTAAGTGATTTGTATAGTTGGCAAGAAGATAACTACGAGATAAATCAGGAGTTAAAACCGCAAATCAATTTGGCTGGATTGTTTTTCACGCCAAGAATCAAGAATTAAGAACCTAGAATTAAGGAACATCATGTCTATATAAGAGACAAGCATAATTCACTTCAAGAAGATGCGATCAAGCAATCAGATACATGAGGGAGTGAATTGATAGAAGATGCTGAAGAGAAACTGATGAAGGATTAACTTCATGCAGTCCTGATCAATCAAGCTGAGGGAGAGCTAAAGAATTCTACAGACACCGATGAACAAAAAATCACAACATCACAAAGCAGAAAGAGTTAAGTACTAAGGAATTGTATTGATACATTGATCAAAAAGATATTGTAAGTAAATATATCTAAAAATCTGTAATTCAGTTGCATTAGAAATAGGTCATTTTGTTTCAGTTTAACCATTGAAGCATTAAGTCTCTTAACAGATCATGACTTAATAGTCTTTTGTAATTGAGGTATATCCTAAAAGATTACCAGAAGGTTGACTCATGATAGTAGCACCGGTCTTACCTAAAGCCTATTGACAGTCTAAGAAGGAGGCTGATTCAAGGATGGTAGTAAGATCTGCATAAAGCCTATTGACAGTCATGAGACTGATTCAAGGATGGTAGCGTAGATGCCAGATACTTAGTGACAACCTATGTATAAAAATCCTCTAACAAGGTCACACTTAACTGTGTGTTTGTAACCTTTAATAGGGTTGGCTTCTAACAGGGCTCACTTTAGAAGAGTGAAAATTTGGGGTACCGGTCCCAGTGGTTTTTCCCTTAACAGGGTTTCCACATTAAAATCCTTGTGTTATATGTGTATGGTTCATTAATTTATTGTTTTACATTTCACATAAGAATTTATGGATTGATTGGTATACTCTGCATATTTACCGAGTATCGGTAAATATAGTTTACTGCTTATCAGTTATCAAGGAGAATAAGGACAGATAAGGTAAACCGACAGACAGTTACTTGTTTCAAGTATTTCAAAGGCATGCATCTTATAGGGACTTAATAATTGAAGTATTGATTGGTGGATTAAAGTTTAAATTGGATAAATAGTTTGAGGCCACTGATTTACCCCCCCCTCTCAGTTATTACTAACAAGAGGATGAGAGAGGGAAAGGGGTTTTATATTTATTTAGGGTTTAGAGTTAGAGAGAGGGGGTGTTAAACACTTAGGGTTTAGAGAGAGAGAGAGAGAGAGAGAGAGAGAGTTAAGGGCTTGGAGATTAGGATTTAGTGCTTAAAGAATAGTATAGGGTTTAGGGCTTAGGTTTTAGTGTTAAGGACATATGGATTTGAGCTTAGAGATGGATAGAGTGAGAGGAAGAGAGAGGGAAATGGGGTTTATGGTTCTTTAGGATTTATAGTTAGTGATGTTAGAATAAATGAGAGGGGGGGGGTGAATCAATTAGACTCAGTGCCCTCACAAAATTATCCTACAGTCCCAAATTCCTCCAAATTTATAACAAAACAATTTTAATCATATAAAACTCAGCTCGGTGAAAATGTAAACTGTGATTTCAAAACTTACTGTTAAGTTGTCTACCGAGTATCAGTAAATTAATACTTTGATTACCGATCTAGGTCAATAAAATAAAGTGCAAAGTAAAATAAAAATCCACAACATTCATACACATTGACACGTAGATTTTTAGCTTAGAAACCCTATTGGGGAAAATCACCTCGGACTGGTAACTCAAAATATTTTCACTCTTTTAAAGTGAGCTCGGTGAAGAGTCAACCATATTAAAGATTACAATGCACACTGTTAAATGTGAGCTTGTTAGAGGATTTAAAACTACCAATTCTCTTTTGAACATGAATTTACTTTGGGGTCAACAGGAAAACAATCAACATTCTCTAAATATTATAATAAGGATTCACTATACCACTCGGTTAAGAGATTTATCTGTAACAATGGTTAAATTGATATAGTAATTATCTGATTCAAATACAACTCTAATTTGCAGATATTTAGATCTATTCTAAGTACATAATACCTCTGATCAATTTTTTCACTTTAGTTCATATCATAATTGTTCTTCTCGGTAATCCTCTTTCCTCTGTTTGCTTGGTGACATGTGCAGAAATGCTTGGTTCTTTCTTTAAGAAGTTTGATCTATCATGCATCAATTTCTCATGTATGCTTCAGCATCTATGTACAAGATTCACAAATGAATCTCTTGTCTCTTATATAGACATCATGTATCATTTAATTTTCTTCCTTCAAATCTTGCTGCATAATCTCCATCGTTCATTTTCCTGATTGATCCTTCCTCGACAGTTGTGTTAAAAACATGTTTCAATATCTGTCATCTGATCTTCCTTGAATTTTCATAACCATTATATCAAATAACAAACTTTATCTTTTACCTTGAAATCATCAATTTCTAGATCAGCATCCAAGTCGGCCTTAATTAGAATTAATTGCTCAATCTTAGTATTACTGTGTTGTGTTGGTAATCCCTTACTCAGATATCACTCTCGCTCAGTATACACTACATTTTACTTGGTTATTACTGTCACTCGGTGTATACATAATTCTTCATTTTACCAACCACATAAACTTTGTTTGTTGTAGATCTTCAATACAGAAGAGATGTTTTCCACCATAATAACATTCAAATATGTTGACATCAATGACAATACATTAACTGATAATATTTATCATCACTTCTGCAACTCGGTTGAATATCAACATATGACTTCAAACATATAATCAGTTGTAGTTCATGAATCTCTCCCTTAGGCATTGATAGAAACACGATATGAAATATGCAATATAAAATTCCATACAAAAAATACAAAACTTTTGTTCTACAACTGCAACAATTCTGTAGCTCTCCCTAGCTTGAATATAATATGTGTCAGTATAAACAAAGTATGAATTATGCAGACTCTCCTTGCTATTTTGTCTTTTCAGCTCTTGAATCTCTCTTTAGATTAGATATGTCTCTCCATTTCTCTTTTCTCCCTTTAGTGGATATCTATTTCATTGATCATTTCTCTCCCTTTGACAATAATGCCAAAAAGAAATATGCAGTTCTTTAGTAGCCATATAAAATATCTCTAATTTTTGGTGCAGTAAGTACCTTTCAATGTACGAATATCTTTGGATTGGTCCAGTTCAGATTTGCATCAACATGATTGATATTATGATCTCATGTAGGTTTATTAAACCTCCTAATCTTCTTAGTTACCAATAGACAAGGGACAAACCCCTAGTCTACCTCTCAAGTACTCAAATGTATCCTTCGGTAATGTTTAGTGAATATGTCTGCAAGTTGTACCTTTGATTATACATAGTATTACTTGTTTGTCTTTTACTTGTTCCCTCAAGTAGTGATACTTTATAGATATGTGCTTTGTCTTTGCATACATCACTGCATTCTTTGAAATATTTATAACACTTGTGTTATCACAATAAATCATCACTGGTTCGGTGATCTCCTCATTCATTCCTTTAAGTAGTTGTTTTATCCATGCTATGTTAGAACATTTTGCAGCAGCAACAACATACTCCGCTTCTGTAGTTGACTAAGATATGCATCCTTGCTTCTTGCTAATCCAAGTAACTAGTCTGTCTCCAATAAAGAATGCTCCACTAGTAGTGTTGTTTCTGTCATCTATATTTACAGCCCAATCAACATCTATATAGACTTTCAATTCAAATTTTCCTTCTCTTTTATACCATAGTCCATAATCCTCAGTATTCTTCAAATATCTAAAAATTCTTTTAAAAACGGTAATATGTGATTCCCGGGGGTTAGCAGAAAATCTTGCAACTATTCCAACTGCATGTGCTATGTTTGGTCTTGTGTGAACAACATATATCAATTTACTAATCATAGATCTTTACAAAGTTTGATTTACCATAGGTGTCTTGTCTTCTTTTGTCAATTTGCATCCTGTCACCATAGGTGTTCCGAATGGTTTTGATTACTCCATTATGAACGTCTTTAGTACTTCCTTGATGTATTTTGATTGAGTAATGTATATTCCTGCAGTTTGTTGTAAAATTTGCAATCCTAGAAAAAATTTGATTTGACCAAACATCAACATCTCAAATTCTTTCCTCATTT
>MU228302.1:383959-405564 GCA_018584345.1 Thuja plicata
TATTTTCATCATGTTGTCAAAATTCACATGACACAATATTTTGTGCCACAACCATATGTCTTCATTTCTAATCATTAAGCAAGTGGTGTTAGTATCATTCAGATAGAATAAGTTACCTTTTGTCTGTACACTGGTACCAATGAATCTTCCTAATTCATTAAAGATCTTTGCCTTCTTATTCTCAAATGCTACTCTGTGACCTAAATTATTTAGCTGAGAAACACTCAACAAATTATAATTCAATCCTTTTACCCAATAAGAATTTTCACATGTAATCAGGTTATTCAACATTATAGTTCCTTTACCTTCAACTGGACAAGGTGTATCATTACCCATTCTTACTGTACCACCGTTGTAATACTCAAAAGTGTTAAACTTTTCTTTTTCACCGGTCATGTGGTCAGTGTAACCACTATCCATAATCCACATGTCATTCTTGCTAACCTTAGATATGAGTGCAGTTTCTACATACATTTCATCTTCATCTGAATCCTCTTTCACAACCACAAACACCATCTCAATGTCTTCATCAGGTTCGATGTCAGTATCTTCATCTTTGCAAGCAGCTAGGTAGCTGGATTTCTTGCCTTTGTCCTTCTAGTCTCGGGTATCTCTTCTTTCTGATTGTCGATAACTTCTATAATATTTGTTATCACCTCTGTCAGATTCTTCTCAAAATATCTATCATTAACTCTTCCATCTTTTCTTCTATTAGGACATCTTCATCAAAGTGTCCAATCTCTTTACAAATAAAGCATACACATGGTAACTTGCCTTTGTATTTACCTTTGCCTCTCTGCATTATTTTAGCCATAAGTTCTTCTATTTCATCAAGATCTTCTTCTTCAATTTCACTTTCACCATCTCTTCTAGATGTGTGTCTATGACTTGATTTGCTTATTCTCATAGAAGATATAAATGCAGACTCTAAGTTTGGTAAGACACTATTATCAAAGTTATTAATCTCAAACGAAATCAGTCTACCAATTAAACTATCAAGAGTGACTGTATTGTTTGCTACTGCTCTCATTTCTTGAATGGCAGAAACTCTAATAGCATATATAGGCAATAAGGATCTTAAGATTTACTTACCACTGTCTCCTCTTCAAGTGTACCTCCAACTCCTCGTATAGCATTGACTACTTCTTTTATTCTTGTGTTGTATTGTGTGATGTTTTCTCCTTCTTTTATTCTAAGATCATGAAACTTTCCTCTAAGGCTTTATGCCTTGGCTCTCAAAACATTTGTATCACCTCCATGTACAAGCTTAAGTTTGTCCCACATCTTCTTTGTAGTTTTGCAATCTTTGACATCTTCAAATTCAGCATCATAGAGTGAGGAAGAAACCACTATGACCATGCAGTTGTGCTCATGCTTCTATCTCAATTGATCTACTGTTAATACTCCTGTGGCAACACATATTCAGTATCTAGGAATTGAGTAACATCATTACCAATACCTGATAAGTGGAGTCTTATCTTGCTTTTCCATGAAGCAAAGTTGTCTTTGTTCAACTTGGGCACATCTCGTCTGCTCATCTTATGATCTTGACTTAGGTCTTGAAACCTTCCTTTCTAAGCACACAAGCTTTGATACCAATTGTTAGTAATAACTGAGAGGGGGGGTGAATTAGTGGCCTCAAAAATTTATCCTTCAAACTTAACCACCAATCAATAATTCTAAGATTATTATTTCCCTACAAGATGCATGCCATGAAATCCTAATAATGATTAACTGTCTATCAATTTCTTCTATCAATCCTTATTCTTTCTTGATTACCAATAAGAACTATAACTATTTACCGAAACTCAGTAAATAAGCAGAGTATACCGTTCAATCCAGAGTTAGCTATGTCAGATGCAAAATAGTTAAGAAATGAATCATACATACATAACACATGAATTTTTAATGTGGAAAATCTGTTAAGGGAAAAACCATTGGGACCGGTACCCCAATTTTTCACTCTTCTGAAGTGAGCCCTGTTAGTAGCCAACCCTGTTAAAGGTTACAAACACACTGTTAAGTACGACCTTGTTAGAGGATTTTATACATAGAGGTTGTCACTTAGTATCGGGCATCTATTGCTACCATCCTTGAATCAACCTCCTTCTTAGACTGTCAATAGGTATCATGCAAGTCCAATGCTACTTTCATGAATCGACCTTTTTTGGCACTCCTTTAGATGTACCTTAATATATAGAAGACTATTAAGTCCTGCTCGATTAAGAGACTTGATACTTCAATGGTTAAATTAAAACACTATGACCTATTCATATTGCAACTTGAGTTGCAAATTTTAAGATCTATTTAAGTACATTACCTCTCTGACCAATGTATCAATTCAATCCTTATGCTCTACACTTTCTGCTTTGTGATGTTGTGCTCACTGTTCGTCGGTGTCTGCAGAATTCCTTAGCTCTCCTTCAACTTGTTTGATCAGTACTGCATGAAGTTTTTCTTCATCAGTTTCTCTTCAGAATCCTCTTTTTATTCACTCCCCTTAATCCCATTGTAAATTAATTAATCTTGTCTCTTATATAGACATAATATTCATTGTTTCTTGGTTCTTGATTCTTGGCATGATAAAAAATCCAGCCAATTAGATTTAAAGAATAACTCATGATTTGTCTCGTAGATATATTCTTGCCAACTGTACAAATAATCTTTAAATCAATCACTTATCTCTGGTCAAAGAAAACAAAGTAGACAACTAGTTAAGTCTATATTTAGCTCTGCCAACTAGATATTTTGTCATTTTCTGAACTCCCTATTCTGTCGGTTACCACTATAGTTAGTCATCGATGACAACTGACTGATCCGTTAGTGAGAATCTGGTTAGCTTTGTGATCTCTATCCGTTGGGCATCATTGGAATTTTACTCATCGAGAAACTCTATGTCTTTGGTCATCAAGCATTCTGTGGTTTTTCTTCATCGGGAAACACTATGCTTATGATCATCGGGTATCACTATGATTGTTCTTCTTTGCTCTGTCTGATGGTGTGCACTCCATCGGTGTTGTTTGTCACTTAGTGAATACTTTACTTTTATGCATTTTTGAAAGCATCACTTTGGTTCCTTTGATTCTCTGAAGTCTTTGGCATTATGTACATGACTGTACACATGATATCAAGTTGACATCAATGATAATACAATACATTAACTGATTTAATGCCCTGCATTATCTTCAACTTAACATTATCAAACATTCAATCGGTTACATGTCATCATGCATGTGATGATGTCTCATGGTGCATGGATTTTCAATCCCCCCACACACCTGATTATTGTGAAATTGCTTTGAATATATCTGCAAGTGATGCACAAGAAGAAAAAGAAGAAGAGGATGAACTATATGATGACAGTGGTTGTGTAATGACTTCTTCACTTTTGAAGAGCGAAGAAGAATCTGATGAGGAAAATGAATTTCAATACTTTTTTTCATCTGATGAAGGAGAAGAAATAATTTATGACATAAGGTGCAATGCTACGAGGGGTAATGAACCTTTTTTCGTAAGAAGACCCTCAAATGAAGAAATTGCACAAATTACTACAGACATGGTTACTCAAGAAAGGAGTAACTACAATTTGAGAAATAGAACAGTGGGCAATGCTGATGGTAGACCCTCTGGTATTTTTGTTAGACAAGGAGGAGAAAACAATGATAAAGCACTAGGAAAAGAAACTCTTTTCAAAGGTATCAAGAGAACAAAGGTCAGGAAAGGAGATAAGCCCGATAATCCAATTGTTGTCCACAAGGTAAAAGTAAAGACACCAGAGATAAGTGCTCCATCTTTTCAGGGGGATATAAAAAGGATTGAGCCAAGCCTTTCCACTCAAGTTGAAGATGGGAATGTTGTTACTTTGAAGCAAGGCATTTCTAATTTGAAATATACTCCAGTTGATATGGGTCATTTGTTGTCACAAATCAAAGTCAAAGTTCCACTCTTGGAGATGATGAGGATTCAGGAACACAAAGAAAAAACCTTAACATGGGTGAATAGAATCTCTTCTACATGAATGTAGGATTATGAAGAGGTTGAGGAAATGGGAAAATCAAAGAATAAATTTGATAAAAAAGTGAAAGAATCAGAGGTGATTGTCTCAAAAATCCCCCAGGTTTTTTTAAGTACAAATCATGTGAGCACTCCTTTAGGAGTTGTAGATCCATTTTTCTTGACTTTGTTCATAAACGGTAAGAGGCTAAAGAATTGAATGATAGACTCTAAAGCATCAAATACTGTCATGCCAACAAAAATGATGAAGTCATTATGACCACAGGTTGATTCTCCTCATGGGAGATGTCAAGCAATGGACTCTAGAGAAGTACCTGTGATAGGTACCATCAAGGCTCTACCTTATAGACTAGTTGCATGCCCATATAAAATGCTAACAATGAGTGTCTTAGTAGTGGATATCCCTCCTCAGTATGGAATGCTCCTATGAAGGAAGTGGAGTGCCTCAATGGGGGGAGTATTCAATGTGATGTCTCATTTGAAACATTTGATATTACTAGTCAAAGTGTCAAGGTATATAGAGAGACAAAAACTTCTCACATGATTGAGGAAAGTGATGATAATAATATGAACTATTTATTGGATATTGACATTGGATCTTTCCAAGTCCAAGATGGGAAGGTTAGGGTAGAAAATTAGCATGTGTTATTTAGTGAAGAAAAATATAACCTAGCACACAAAAATGACTTATGGACAATGTACTTTGATGACACAAGCTCGAAGGAAGGAGCAGGTGCAAGAGTTCTATTAATAGCTCCTAGTGGTAAGACCTACAAGTTCTCATTCACTTTGATGTTCACATGTACTAATAATATTGGAGAGTATGAGGCCTTGTTGATTGGACTAAGATTTGCTTCAAGACACAATATAAAGAATCTCAGGGTAATTGGAGACTCTTAATTAGTAATCTCTCAAATAAGATCTAAATATGCTTAAAAAAATCAGAGACTAAAGTAGTATAGGAATGTTGTATGGGATGAAATAGAAAATTTTGATGCTTTTGGAATTGAGTGGATGGATAGGAATCAAAACTAAATGGTAGAATAGTTGGCCAACATTTCTTTATGGCCAAAAGATGTTACTTTTACAGGAATCTCTAAGATTGAAGTTCAATCCGGGCCTTCTATCCTAGATAATATTGAAAGTTGGCTATTTTTTGGAGATGATTTAGATATTATGAGATTTATGTATTGTGAATAAGATTTTGGAAACAAAGAAATAGACTTCAGTGGGTATGTAGAAACTATGGATGGTAAGGATATTGTTTTTGGCAAAGAGGTCCTGTAGCTGAAGTCAAACAGAGTTCCCAAAGGATTGGTTGTGCTTGAGAAATATTTTGACAATAAGAAAAATTCCTATTCTGCAAGGATCATGAACAAGCCTGAGGACTTGGAGGAACTGATTTTAGGGACAGATGAAGCTCCTAAGAATGTATACATTGGTAAAAATTTGTCCTCTAAACTTAGAGAGTTGTTGGTTAACCTTCTCAATAAATACAAGCATGTCTTTGCATGGTCTTATGATGACTTAAAGGCATATAGAGAGGATATTTTCCAACATGAGATTCCTTTAAAGGAAGGCACAAAACCTTTTAGACTGAAATTAAGACCTATCAATCCCACCCTAGCACCCAAGATGCAAGAAGAATTGAAGAAGATGAGGGATGCTAGAATAATCAAACCAATAAGACATAGACATGGATATCAAGTTTGGTACAAACAAGAAAGAAAAATGGTGATATTAGACTTTGTGTAGACTTCAAGAACTTGAACATAAATTTATTAAATGATAACTATGGGTTGCCTAACATGGAAGCTATGTTACAAAAAGTCATTGGATTAGAATTGATGTATATGTTGGATGGATTTTCAAGGTACAATCAGGTCATGGTCAAGGAATCAGAGCAGTTCAAGACTGCATTCACCACACCATGGGGCATTTATGCATATGCCAGAATGCCTTTTGGCTTGACAAATGCTGGAGAACAATTTCAAAGAGCCATGGATGTGGTGTTTGCAGATTTTATAAATGATTTTCTAACAGTATACCAAGATGACCTTACTTCCTATTCAACAAAGGAGGAACAACATTGTGGTCATCTTGAGAGAATTTTTATAAGAGCATTGGAATATGGGGTTTCTTTTAACCTGAAGAAGTGTGTTTTTGGGGTGACAGAGGGAAAGCTTTTGTGGCACATTATTTCTAGAGATAGAGTAAGATTGACCCTGAAAGGATATATGCAATTGACAAGATCCCTCAGCCTAAGAATGCCAAGGGCATTAAATCCTTCTTTGGACAGGTAAACTTCTTGAGGAGATTTATTACTAACTTTGCTAAAACCAGTATTCCAATCTCAAGGATGATGAAGAAAGGAGCCAAGGTAGAGAGAGATCAAGAAGCATGCAAGGTTTTTGTAGGTATCAAGTAGGCTATCAAGGATGATCCTATCCTAAAAGCACCAGATTATGGTAAGCCTTTGCAAATCTTCTCCTTTGCTTCATATAATATTGTTGCTGCTATATTATTGCAAAAGAATTCAGAGGGCTTTGAACATCCTATTTATTTTTTCAGTAAGTCCTTACAAGCAACAAAACTTAAATATGACATCATGGAAAAATAAGATTATGCTTTAGTTAAAGCTATTAAAGCTTTTAGGTTTTATTTGGTAGGAGCAACTTTAATTGCTTATGTGCATAGTGCTGCTGTGAAAGATATTTTAGTCCACCAGGAAGTGTCAGGGAGGAGATGTAGATGGATAAACAAGTTTTAGGAATTTAACATTGATATCTATATTAAAAAATTGGTTAGAGGCATGGGACTTGCAAAACTCATGGCTCAAAGCAATTTGGATGCCAATCACATAAATATATTGGAGAAGGACCAAAGGCCCTATATTTGTGATATGGATTGTTGTGACTGGTGTAAGGATATTGTTGGATATATGTAGAAAGTGACGTTGCCCCCTGACATGGATGAAAATAGGAAAAGGACAGTTAATTTGCATGCTATTAAGTATGCAATAATTCAAGGATAGTTATGGTGGAGGAGCAATGATGGAGTATTGCTCAAATGTTTGGATTTTGACAGATCTAAGAGCTTGATTAAACAAATGCATGATGGTGTATGTGGAGGCCATTACATGGCTAAGACTACTGTACACAAAATTATTAGATTTGGTTTTGGTGGCCAATTATCTTCAAAGATGCCCACAGTTATGTTAAGAAATGTGATGCTTGCCAAAGATTTGCAGGTAGGCTTAAGTTTGGAAATTTTTTTTGAAGCTTATTATAGTGGAAGCACCTTTTTAGAAAAGGGGAATGGACTTCATTGGTGAGATTTCAAACAATTCAAGTGGAGGTCATTCATGGATTCTAGTAGAAAATGACTACTTTACCTAGTGGGTTGAAGCAATCCCCACTAGAAAAGCTACTAGTAAGACTATGACTGATTTCATGCTACAAAATGTCTTGACTAGATTCAGATGTCTAGAGAGTATTGTGGTGAATAATGCAATGTGTTTTAGATCAGAAGAGCTTAGTGCTTTCTGCCAATAGTATGGGATCCAAATCTCTTACTCATCCCCATATCATCCACAAGGGAATGGCTAGACTAAATCTAGTAATAAAAGTTTGATCAAAATTCTTAAGAGGATGTTGGACAAGAACAAGAAAGCCTAGGATTCATAATTTTAGTTATCACTGTGAGCTGACACAGTAACAGTCAAGAAAGCTATTGGTTGTGAACCTTTTGATTTGTTGTATGGTATTCATTCTAGGTTGCCTCAAAAAAATCTATTGCAGATGTACAAATTTTTCCAAGAGTATGATGAAGAGATGGATGATGATATGAGAATTAGAATGGATGATTTAATACAACTAGATGAATCAAGAAGGGATGCAAATGACCAGAATGTTCACCTACAGTTGTAGTATAGGAATTTGTTTGACAAAAGAACAACTATCAGAAGTTTTGAAGTTGATGACTTGGTCCTAATGTGGAATGAAAGACTTGAAGATAAAGGAAAACATGGTAAGTTTGATCCTATTTGGCTTGGACCATATATTATTGACAGTAAATGGCATTCTGATTCTTATATTCTTACAGATCTGGTAGAAAATGTTTTGGAATTGCCAGTTCATGGACAATTCTTAAAATTCTACTTCTCTTGAAGTCTCAAATCTATGAATAGTACGTTGTAAATAGGTCTGTGTTGTTTTAGGGTGTGTGTTTTATGTTAGTTTCTTTCCAGTATGTGGTCTTCTTTTCCCCAAGTTTCTGAATTATGGTCATGCCTGCAAGAGACATACCTCCCCAGTCAGAGCCACTATTAGGAATGTAAATATTTTTTTGGCTTGGATGGTGTCTTCTGGTGTTTATCAAAGTATTATGGGTCTAGTTTCATGTCTTGTTTCTCCTTGAACCCTTGAAAATCCCTAAAATTTGCAAAAAACCCTAAGTCTCTTGGCTGCGTTATAAAATGAAGTTACTTTATATATAACTTAAGCACTTAAGTCATGTCTTTAGGTTTTCCTTGGGCAGGGCCATTCTTATGTTTATCTTATAGACTTAACACTTTGATTATTTTATCTTAAGTCTAAATGCCCCGCGAGCCTTTTAAATATTACATCATGTGTCGTGCAACTCAATCTTGATCCAACAGTTGGTTTAATGAATTAAAGTGAAGATGTAGTCAATCTACCCACCAAGCCATTACGCCTATCCACCACATGTCTCAAGTGGCTCCGATCCTGTAGTTAAAGTAGAGTAAACAATATACATTTGGGTTTTGATTAGATGGACAATGTAAAGCCTCAAAGGAAAAATAATCAAGATCTACTCATCAAGGAATTATGCCTGGACGATGCGTGGTGGTTGACAAGACCAAGTCAGTGCTAAAGAAAGGTTAGGGATTTGTAATATTTTTTTTGATTGTGCGGTTTGCGTAATTTCTTAATTGAAAGATGATTGAGATCTACTCATTAAGGAATCATGCCTAGGTGACATGTGTATATATATTGTCAGAGGTGCCTAAAAATATTTGTCCCACATTGGTTGTGCTAAGGAAATTCTTCATGTTTTTATGTTTTAAGCACTCAATGCTTAAGTGTTGAAAGGCATGTGACTTTTGGTATACAGCTCGGTAAACGTGAGGTGACGTGGAGGCTAGTTGGATAAGAGGGAAGGATAATTTTATTGGGCCAGCACTCAGGTGACATGGTCGATGCAATGAAAAGTGTCAAAAGAGTGTTGTGGCATGATCCTAGTCATGATAGGTCCAGTCAGATCATGCAATGGCATAGGTGCTAATAGGTGGTAGGGCCAAGTAGGATGATGAGGTGGCAGAGATCCCAAAAAATTAGGTGGTGTCATGTGGCATAAGTGGAAAGGTAAATGGTGGGATCATGTCAGGGTTGTTCCAGGTGGCATGCTATCATGTCACATGGAGATGCCAAGGAGGAATATCAATGATGGTTGCATACTCGTGAGGAAATTTTTTTTGTCCAAGGGCTGTGAGAGAGCGAGGATCTGACAGGTGGTAGATGGTTGTGAGGTTGCATAGTTAAGAGGAGGTTGGAGGTCTGGTGCATGAGTGTGTGACTAGCAGTTTTCATGTAGTCACCATTGTCAAGATAGATAGCAATAAGTACTGGCGAGTGCGTGACTAACCATTGGTGGTTAGTGTCACGTACTTGAACTAGTTAATGGCAGTTTACAAGATGTGTTGCAAGTGCATGACTAAGGATTAAAGGAATGTTCAGAACTAGTAACATGGTGCCACATGGGTGTCTCAGGAAACATAAAAAATATTTTGACCATTTCTTTTGCTCTGATCCTGATTAACTTAAGATTAAGATCAATGGTCCTATTTTAAAGTTGATTCAAAGATATATCTTGATTGTTGATACCAGATATCACGCCACCTATGACTGTTGCAAGCCAAATTTGAATATTTAAATACTTTCTCTCAATATTTTAGACTGATGTTGTTTTCCAGGCAAAAAAGGTGGCAAGTAAACTGATCTGGTCTCATGGGTCATGTCTACAAGTTGTATGATGATGTTAAAGTGTATATTTGTAGAGTTTAGGGGCATTAATGAGGATAAATGATGAGTGATATTTTTATATAGATTTATCATCCTTGGATAACCTCAGACTAGTTTTTTTCCTTTCTTACATAAGAATGTAGTTTCTGTTCTACAGTCCATCAGGGATTGGCAGCTTGTTGACAATTCCTATTCAGTTTGAAGCATGAGGGAGATTTCAGTGTGATGGTCCTGGATAGTTAATGATGTTTTAGATCAGAGATTTTGGTGATCTTTTGAAAAAATATCAATCAGTGGAAAGAAGAGCTTCAACAAATCAAAGTGGTGAAGAAGGACTTGGTGTCAGATAAAATCAACTTTAAATCTTTCCTTCTTTTATATATCCTCTTCTTTTCTAGGTGGTAGGGGTTCCAAAATTTTTGGCTTCTAAGTGTGAATCCATGATTTTAGTTCCAAGGACATAGCAGATTCATGTTAGATTGTAATTCATGATAAGATATATAGTTCTTTGATCTTTTGCCAGTTATTGAATGGTGTAATCATTTGGTCATATTGGCAACAAATTTTTGACTCATTATACTTAATATAGTTATCTCAATTTCAAGTCTCTCCTTGGTATTCATTGTATGAGTTTTGGATTTTCTAATCCATTACATAGAGTTATCTGTGTATATGTTTTATTCCATATTTTTGATCTAAGATAAGATTAAATACACTTTAGATATGACATAGATCATTTTGTGTAATTACATCAGGATGTTATAAGTAATTGTATGATATGAGATATTTGTGTTTATGGCTATGAGTCTTTGCTAATAGGTTGTCTTCTATTTTAGTATTTGCATTGAAGGATTGACCAATGGATAAGGGACTAATCAAGAGCTAGTTTACTCTTTTTTGATGCATGTATGATAGAGTTTGGTTATGTTCTACCTTTTAAACATCAAATCCATATTCAAGTGCCTATTATTTGTGGTTGTTGTTTTTTGTCCCATATGGTAATTGAGAGTTAATGAATGTGTGGTTAGCATTTAGCACTTTCTTATCATAGATAAGTTGTTTAAATCCAGAGTTAGTAAGGAGTTGTCAAAGTTATATCAATTTGGATTAGCTGCACCTGCCTTGGTTTAATAGAGCCAAAAGTGCAGAGGGCAGTCTTGTCCCTATAGTTGGTCCAGTTGTCTTGCAGAGCTTCCATACTTGGAGCTAACCACTCCCAACATCAGTTTCAAGGAATACTGGTAGCTTTAAGCAACATAAACGTTTTCAAACACTAACAGATCTGATCCTGTGGATGGTATATTCTTACATATTTAGCAAGTACAAGTTCAGTTCTTGGTCCTTCATCATCTCCTTTAGTATCTACATTATCTTCTAGTTCATGATATTTTGTTTCATCATTGTCCTGATTCTCAGTTTGTGCTACTTGTTTCCCGGTGACATTAATCTATTGCCTGGTAATGTTATTCTGTTGCCTGGTAATGTTAGGTATCTGCATCAGTATAGTGTCAGGTTCTTCCCAGTAAACAAGTTTAGTGTAATCTTCAGGTTCTTTCATGTTGTCCTCATCATTTATCTCAGCAAATTCATCAACTTTCACATTTGCACTCTCAATGAGTTTGTTAGTTGCCTTGTTCAAACATTTGTAAGATTTACTCCTAGTAGAATATCCAAGAAATATTCCTTCATCAATTTTCAAATCAAATTTACCATTTACCTCATCTTTCAGATTGTAACAACGACTTCCAAATATTCTAAAATAACTTACATTCAGTGTATACCCATACCATAGCTCATAAGGTGTTTTTTTTGAATATTTCTTTAGTTGTACTCGGTTCAGTGTGTATACTATTGTTCTGACTGCTTCTCTCCAGTATGTTTGTGAAACTCCTTTCTCAATCATCAATTTCCTAGCACAATCAATAATTGATCTATTCCTTCTTTCAACAATCTTGTTCTGTTGTGGTGTCCTTGGTGCAGAAACTTGTCTTTTGATTCCATACTCATTACAAAAGTTAGTGAACTCAACAAAAATAAATTCACCTCCTCTATCAGATATCAAACACTTCATATCTCTATCAGTTTCTTTTTCCACTTTAGCTTTATACCACTTAAACATCTTAAATGCTTCAGATTCTCTTTTAGAAACATTATAATCATCATCCTAGAGTAGTCATCAACAAAGAAAATAAAATATTTGTCCCCAAAATAGCTTTGTGTTCTCATTGGTCCACATTATTCTGTATTAACTAACTCCAAAATGTCATTAGATGAGAAATTATTTCTCTTGAAACTAGATTTGGACATCTTGCCCATTTGACAATTTTTGCACATTACATGGTCTGGTTTAGTTACACTCGGTAAGCCTCTAACTTTTCTTTTTCTACTAATATTAACCATGTTGTCAAAATTTACATGACAAAGTCTTTTATGTCGTAGTCATGTATCTTCATTCTTATCCAATAAACAAGTAGTTTCAGCTGTGTTAAGATAGAATAAGTTTTAACTCTTTATTGTTCACTAGTACCAATCAATTTTCCTTTTCCATCATAGATTCTTTCTTTTATTCTCTCAAATGCAACTCGGTGTCCTGTGTTATTCAACTGTGAAACACTCAATAGATTGTAGTTAATTCCTTTTACCCAATAAGAATTTTCATATTTGATTTGATTGTTCAGCATAATAGTACATTTTCCTTTCACTTGACAGGGTGTATCATTTCCTATTCTTATTGATCCTCCATCATAATGTTCAAGAAATTCAAATTTTCCTTTATCACTAGTAATGTGATGTGTATAACCACTATCAATAACCCAAATATCATGTTTACTAACTCTAGAGACAAGTGTTGTTTCTACATACCTTTCATCTTCATCTGATTCATTTTTTATTGCTACAAATACCGTCTCAATATCTTCATCACTGTCAAAGTTACTGTCATTAACTTTATCTTCAGAAATGTAACAATATTTTTTACCTTTATTCTTGTAATCTTGGTTATCTCTTCTGTCATACTGTCGATTTATTCTAAAGTCACAATCATCCTTTCTGTGATTAGATCTATCATTTCTATCATCATTGTTATTGTTAGGGCATCTTGCAGAAAATTGGCCAATCTCTTTACAGTTAAAGAATATCAAAAGTAGTTTACCTTTATATCTTCCTTTACCTCTATGTAATATTCTAACCATTAAAGCTTCAAGTTCATCAAGTTCCTTGTCATCACTATAACTATCATTATAACTGTTATTTCTGATTATGTGTTTGCTACTAGATTTACTAATTTTCAAAGTAGACATAAATGCAGATTCCATAGATGGTACGATAGTCTTGTCAAAGTTATTCAGCTCAAAATAAATCAATCTTCCAACAATACTATCAACAATAATGTTATTTCTAGGTGCTTCTCTTATTTCATGTATTATAGAGAATCTTATAGAGTAAATATGTTATAGAGTTCTAAGAATAGTACTCACAATTGTGTCTTCATCAAGGGTTCCACCAGATCCTCGAATAGCATTGACAACTTCTTTAATTTGGGTACTGTATTGTGTGATGTTTTCTCCTTCCTTCATTTGCATGTCATCAAACTTTCCACGAAGGCTCTCAGCTTTGGCTCTTACTACATTTACATATCCTCCATAAACTGTTGTAAGTTGATCCCACATCTTCTTGGAACTTGTACAATTCTTGATGTCCTCAAATTCAAAATTGGTAAGTGAAGAGGCAATCTCCACCATGATAAGGTTATTCTCATATTTTTCTTTCAACTGATTTACTATCAAAGCTCCCATAGGTAAAATGAATTCATTATTAAGAAAATATTCAATGTTGCTTGCAATTCCTGATAAATATAATCTCATTATGCTTTTCCATGTCTGGAAGTTCTCTTTTTTCATATTAGGTGCATCTCTCTTATACAACTTGTGATCTTTAGCTCAAGTCCTTGAAAAATTTCTTCTAAGCACTGTATGCTCCTTGATAAGCACTATATGCTCTAATGCCAATTGTTAGAATAATTGAGAGGGGGGGGGGGGGGGGGGAAAANGGGGGGGGTAAATCATTTAGACTTGGTGCCCTCAAAAAATTATCTTAAGTCCCAAATTCCTCCATATGTATAACAAAACAATTTAAATCATATAAAACTCAACTTAGTGAAAATATAAACTGTCATTTCAAAACTTACTATTAAGTTGTCTACCGAGTATCAGTAAATTAATACTGTGATTACCGATCTAGGTCAATAAAATAAAGTGTAAAGTAAAATAACAATCCACAACATTCATACACATTAACACATAGATTTTTAACATGGAAACCTTGTTAGGGGAAAACCACTTGGGACTGGTAATGCAAAATATTTTCACTCTTTTGAAGTGAGCTCGGTGAAGAGCCAACCCTGTTAAAGGTTACAATGGACACTATTAAATGTGACCTTGTTAGAGGATTTAAAAAAACCAGTTCTCTCTTGACTAGGCATTCACTATGGGGTCAACAAGAAAACAATCAACATTATTTGAATGTTTAAATAAGGATTCACTATCCCACTCGGTTAAGAGATTTATCTGTAACAATCGTTAAACTGATACAGTAATGATCTGATTCAAATACAACTCCAATTTGCAAATATTCATATCTATTCTAAGTACATAATACCTCTGATCAAATTTTTCATTTCATATCATATCATACTTGTTCTTATCAGAAAATCCTCTTTCCTCTGTTTGCTCGATGATGTCTATAGAAATGCCTGGTTATGTTTTTAAGTAGTTTGATCAGTCATGCATCAATTTCGCATGTATGCTTCAACATCTGTGTACATGATTCACAAATGAATCTCTTGTCTCTTATATAGACATCATGTATCATTTAATTTTCATCCTTCAAATATTTTCACTTAATCTCCATCGTTCATTTTCCCACTTGATCCTTCCTTGGTAGTTGTGTTAAAAACATGTTACAATCTCTGTCGTCTGATCTTCCTTGAATTTTTATAAATGTTAGATCAAATATAAAACTTTATCTTTTACCTCGAAATAATCAATTCTATATCAGAATCCAACTTGACCTTAATTAGAATTAATTTCTTAGTCTTAATATTAACCGTGTTGTGTCGGTAATCCCTTACTTGGTTATCACTATCGCTCGGTATACACTGCATTTTACTCGGTTATTATTGTCACTCGGTGTATAGATAATTATTCATTTTACCGATAACATAAGCTTTGTTTGTTCCAGATATTCAATACATAACAAATGTTTTTGACCATAATAACATTCAAATAAGTTGACATCAATGAAAATACATTAACTGATAATGTTTATCATCACTTCTAAAACTTGGTTGAATATCAACAAATGACTTCAAACATATAATCAGTTTTAGTTCATGAAGTTATAAAGAGATGGGGGAGATGATTAAAGGCTTAGTATTTAGTTTTTAGGAACTAGTATAGGGTTTAGGATTGAGGGCTTATGGTTTAGAGCTTATAAAGGGATAGAGTGAGAGGCAGAGAGAGTGAAAAGGGGCTTAGAGTTTAGAGAGAGAGAGAGAGAGAGAGAGGGCTTAGGGATTAGGATTTATGGTTTAAGGCTTATGATTTAGGGTTGAGGAATTAGGGATTTGAGATTAGAGAGGGATAGGTTCAGAGGAGAAAAAAGGGAAAAGGGGTTTAGGGTTTAGGGTTTAGAGTCAAAGAGAGAGAAGAAGATTGGGGAGAGGGTTAAGGTCTTGGGGATTAGGATTAATTGTTTAGAGAATAGTATAGGGCATAAGGCTTAGGGTTTGGCATTTAGGGACTAGTATATGGTTTAGAGTATAATTGAGTGAGAGGAGGAGAGAAGGAAAGGAGTTTTAGGGTTTAATTTAGAGAGAGATATGGGGGAGAGTGTTAATGGCTTAGGACTAAAAATTTAGTGTTGAGGGACTAGTATAGGGTTTAGGGCTTAGGATTTAGGGTTGAGGGACAATTATAGGGTTTAATATTGAGGGATTAGAGTTTAGGATTGAGAAGTTAGGGATTTGAGCTTAGAGAGGGAAAGTGTGAGAGGATGAGAGAGGGAATGGGGTTTTAGGGTTTAGAGTTAGATAGATAGGGGATAGTGTTAAGGGCTTAGGATTTAGTGTTTAGGAACTAGTATATAGTTTAAGGCTTAGGTTTGAGGGCTTAGGCCTTTGAGCTTAGAGAGGGATAGTGCCAAAGGATGAGAGACATAAATGGGGTTTAGGGTTTAGAGTCAAAGAAAGAGAGAAATAGATGGGGGAGGCTTTTAAGTGCTTGGGTCTTAGGATTTTATGTTTAGAGACTAGTATAGGGTTTATGGCTTAGGGTTTGGAGTTTAGGGACTAGTATAGGGTTTAGAGAGGGATAGAGTAAGAGAAGAGAGGGAAAGGGGGTTTAGGGTTATTTAGAGTTTAGATTAAGAGAGAGATATGTGGGAGAGTTTTAAGGGAATAAGGCTATGGATTTAGTGTTTAGGGTTTAGTATAGGGTTTAGGGTTGACAGCTTAGGGATTAGGATTTTTAGTTTAGAGACTAGTATATGGTTTAGAGTAGAGGGCTTAGGGTTTATGGTTGAGGGTTTAACCCTTTGATATTAGAGAGGTATAGAGTGAGAGGATGATAGAGGGATAAGGGGGAAGAGAGGGAGAGGAAGGGAGAGTGATTAGTGTTTAGGATATAGGGCTTTCACTTTATAGTTTACGGAGTTGTATATTTTTTATGACTTAGGTATTTGAGCTTAGAGAGGGATAGAGTATGATTTTTAAGAGCTTAGGGATTATGATTTAGGGTATAGAGTTTGGGGTTTGTGAGATAGATGCAGAGAGAGAAAGATACACAACAAAAAGGGGATGTTGAAAGAGAGATGGGGGTTTATGGTCTTGTATAGGGTTTAGGGAAAATTATTAAAGGATTAAGGGTTTAGAGGTCAAGCTTTAGAGTTTGAGAGAGAGTTGTAGGGAGATGAAAAGTGATAGAGAAAGTATATGTTTCTTTCATGCATAAAATATGGTGCACACCATATAGGGTGTGCACCATGATGGGTGCACTACACATATTAAAGATGTAAGGCATTATTTTTGTATCCCATATGGCGCTCATGATATATGACATGCACAATATGATATTCACTAAAAAGGGTAAGAATTCCAAGGGAGTCATGATTCAAGCCCTCAATTTTTTATTTTTGTTTGATCTGTGTATTATTTGAAAAATTAAAACTTTTCATGATGTTGACTTCCTTGATAAACTGTAATAAACATATTCTACTACCCTTTTGTTTATTATACAAGATAGAAGATGATAAGTGTGTTGGTACTTTGATTTTTTGGGAGTACAATAGTATATTTTTCAAATTTTTAGAGCTTCAATGGCAGATTTCTTCAACTTGCAGAATTCCTGTGTCCTTGTTTTCTATTTGGGGAGTTGAAAAGGGAGGTTTGAAGTTTTTTTTTTACCCAGGGATCATCCATGCATGGTCAGATTGGCTTGAAATGGATAACAGTTTCAATGGTGCCACAAGCAGTGTTTTTTGTTAGAAATGCCTTAGGCCATATATCCCACATTGGTTGTGTGATGAAAGAGTTTAATCTTCTTATATTGGAGCACTAAATGGTTAGGTGCCTAAAAGGCACATAACTTTTGGCAAATGGTGGCGGCCAGTTGGAGGACATGAAAGGATATTTTGGCAATGATGTGGTCAGAGGTGACAAGTGGTGACTTCTCGCTCACTCGCAAAATAGGTCGATAGTCAGAGAGTTAGTCAGCGAGTGTGCAACTAGCGTTTGTCGTGTACTCATTGTGGTTTGAGTAGATGATAGAAAGTGGTCACAAGTGTGTGACTAATGGTTAGCAGTTAGTAACGCACACTCGCATGGGTTGGAGGTAGTTAGCAGAAAGGACTGCGAGCTCATAAGGCAACAAAACATGGAAAGGTGGTCGACCTAGAAGGAGATAGCTTTCATGCTAATTAGATTCAATCCAACAGTTGTCACTAACTCATGAGAAAAAAAAAGGATTCATAGAATGAGACGCGAGTGTGCGACAAGCTACCACGTGTCTGGGTGAGCACAGGAAATGAAAAGGTAAAGATAATACAGATCACAGATGATCAGTGGTTATCATTCACTCAGAGGGGATAAAGGAATATTTGACAAAGGATGAAGAGTGAGAGACCGATTAACAAGTGTTTGGAGTGGTAAGGTGGTGATCAAGGCCAAATTTTTTTTGATCTGATGGTTGTCACTGGCTCGTGAGGGAAAATGGAATGTTCTCATAGAAGTTGTGAGTGCGTGATAACTTGATACATGTTTGATTGTGATTGTTAGCCCAAGTAACTTAAGTAAAGGTCTATGGTGCTATTTTAAAGTTATGGAAAGATTTCAGTCTCTGTTGTCCAAATAATTTTCCATGCCACCTATAGTCGTTATAAACAAATTTAAATATTTGAATCTATTCTCAGATTGTTTTCATGGCGGTGGACTCAGGTATTTTATCTCAGAGCCATTAATGTTGTGATATGATCTTGTGGTTCGACTGTGTAGAACTGTTGACAATGTAGGGATTGAAATATGATCTATGGAATGCATTTAATGACCAAACTTGACATATAAGAGTTTTATATCTGAAGGATAAATGGATATAGAGTTGCCTGGTCTTTTCTACATTTATGTTGAGCTATTCTCTACTTCAGGGATTGGAATTTATTGCACCTCATAATACTGTACTCACATCATGGATTAGGGAAAATTGATTTCAGATCATATTTGTACAGATTGAAGATAGATAGGGTTTAAACTTAATCATAGAATTAAATGCTTACATTAATTGGTTGTAAACCCTAACCCTAAATGGTTTGAAGCTTGTTACATTCCTACTCCTATAAAGGAATATTCAAGACCATTTAGTAAGGGAATGAGAATTGGGAGAAATATCATAAAGCATTAGGCTTGTATTTGTTTCCAGTCTAGGATATAGCAGATGTGTTTTAGCTTATGATCTTTTGCATATTGTTCTATTTTGTATTTCTTTTTCATATTGATACAGAAACAAGATTTCATCATACTTAATATAAGTGTTCTCATATTTTAAGTCTCTCCTTTGTGTTATCTCTGCGAGTTGTAAGTTTTCTGGCTTACTGTATAAGTCTTTCTTATACATATGTGTATTCCACAAGTCTTTGATCTTAGATCAAATTAAAATGCTTTTGAATATATTACATTGATTCTATTGGATTATCTACTTAAGGATCTTGTACTGTATGATCTGAGATATTTATCTTTGTGGCTTTGAATCTATACCAATAGGTTGTTTCAGTTTCAGTATTGTATGTGGGAGTTTACCCAATGGATAAGGCACTGATCTAAAGCAAGTATATTTTTTGGAGGTATATTTCTGAGTGGTTTGGCTATATTCTGTCCCTAAACTTTAATCAAACTCATTACCAAAATTCTTTACTTTTACAGTTGTTGTAATCCCACCATGGTAGTGGAGAGTCAATGAATGATAGGTTGGCATTTAGTACTTACTTGCCATTTATCTGTTGTAAAAATCCAGAAGTAGAAGGTATTGAAAAGAGTTGAGTTTTGTCTGGATTAGGTGTACTTGCCTTGGTTTTACAGAGCTAGAAGTGCAGAGGGCAGTCTTGTCCCTATAGTTGGTTTAATTATCTTACAAAGCTTTCACACTTGGAACTAACTGTAGACACCTAAACATTATCAGGTGTATCTCAAGCATTCCAAACTATAAATCTAAACCAAATGCCTTAAAATGTCATCTCAATGCAAATCAAATGGACAAAAATCAAATCAAATTAAAAGATCAAATAATCATGAAATCAAATAATTAAATTCAAGCCTAAAGGGATTAATCAAATTATGCAATTGATTTTTCAATTGTATAGTTCAAATCAAAAAGATCAAATCCAACCCAATCACCCTTCCATGGCTAATTTAACTAAATGATGGAGTTATTTAATTCCTAATATCATTGAGACAAACAGCCAACTTTCCCTCCATTTGAGAACACCTCAAAGCTTTTGACTTAACCAAACTTTGATCATGATCAACTCACTCTACCCCATACCCTTAGGAAAATGCTATAAATACAAGTCATTTCCTTTGTGTTTGAGATCCAAGAATTTCAAGAGAAAAAGCATCCTTACTATAGGCATATTGAGAGCATATGAGGAGCATTTGAGAGCTTTTGAGAGATTTCAACATTTGCATAGCATTTTAGCATATCATGTTTAGGAGCATTTGTTGTTTTCTAACATAATCTTGGAGCATTTTTGAGCATTTTGAGCATTCTAACTAGATTTGAGCATTCATTTTTCATTCATATCTCATTCTAGGATTGTCTTTGAGAGAGATTAAGCCTGAGAGCTCTCTTAACAAAGCTTGGATAGAGAACCATGAGATGATATAGACTGTTTAGCTTCAATTCTTAGATTAACTTGTTTTATCTTTCCATAGAATTGTAGTTCTCAATCTTAATTTCATGAAGGTGTATTTTCTTACACACATAATGGCACCCACCGTGGGGCTCTAAGCCTCTTCACTAACATTTTTATCTTAAGATTTGGTGTGTTTGCTTGGTTTTTGGTGTTTTTCTTGCAGAAAATAGGAGAAGAGGCACGTATGCGATGCTAAGAGCCGCTTATGAACATAAAAATGCTGCCTACGGAGCCTGATTCGTCTCCATCTTTCATTTTGCTGTTGCATTCTAGATAAATCGTGCCACCTACCAGATAAATCATGTCACCTGCTAGATAAAGTGCACCGCCTGTGAATTTTCAACAGCTACCTAACAACAAACTCTGGCCGCATTTTATACTTTTTGCACTGCCTACTCTTTTTAATTAGTCGCCTGTGATTTTTTAAGAGCCGCGTGTTAAGATTTAAAAGCCGCCTATAAAGTTTTAAATTACACTTAAGAATATTTGATAGCTATGTTTTAGCTGTTAAATGTCGTGTTATAACTTTTTCTTTAAATCATATTTTGGTTAATTTTGTCACTGTTGTAACTCTTTGTATTTTCTTGTCCTGCAGATGAAAAATCACCCCAAGGTGCAGAAACCAGAGAAGTGGATCTCAAAGCCTAGCAAAGAGGTAAGAATAAAAACTAGGAATGATAAGGAAATACATATAGCCAATTTATTAGAGAGTTTATTTGAGGAAGAACACTTGTATGATCATTACCTTAAGGTGTTCTTTGCTTATAAATGAAAATTTCCTACTCTCTAATTGATTTTTGTGCTTACTTCTTTAAAGATTCATTTGATAAATCTTTCATTTTAAAAGAGATTTTAGGAGATATTTTTGTCATTTGAGTTTTCAAGTTTCCTTCACTTTGCATTACTTTGTGTTGACTAACCTATTGGAGGAGATGGAGTGGGAACGATCACCACTAGGTGAGTAAAAAAACAAGCCAAAATAATCAAAAATGTGCCTAGCCTTTGCTAGCTTTGAAATCAGGTACTTATCTTATCAAGCTTGCATTGATCAAATTGTGGCTTTCTTTTAAATCTAGCATAAGTAGAAAATCC
>MU228302.1:484296-504741 GCA_018584345.1 Thuja plicata
ATAGCATTCTCAGGTTTCTTTAACTTAGGTAGCCCTTTAACCTTTTTCAGTTTACTTATGCTTACCAAGTTATCAAAGTTCACATGACACAACCTCTTATGCCATAACCAAACATCATTATACTGTGAAAACAAACATGTTTCTTCAGATAAATCTAGCTAAAATAAGTTACCTTTAGTCTGATCACCACTTCCAACTAATTCTCGAGTAGAATCATAGATCTTTGCCTTTCTATGATGGAATTAAACTTTGTAACCAGAAGTGTTTAGCTGTGCAAAACTCATCAAATTATATTTAAGATTATCAACCCAATAGACATCATCACATCTGATTTTGTCAGTTAGGTTAATCAATCCTTTACCTTTGATAAGACATGGTGAATCATTACCAAATTTTACATATCCTCCTTTACATTGGTTTAGGGTTTCAAACTTATCTTTGTCACCAGTCATATGATGGGAGCAACCACTATCAATGATCCATCGATCATTTTTACTCATATAAGAGATTAGTGTAGTTTTCTCATCATCATCAAAATATTCTTTCATTGCAACATAAATAACTTTTATATCATTGTCATCAGAATTATCAGTGTCATTGTCAGAAGTTTCTTCAGCAACATAGAAAGATTTCTTACCTTTGTCTTTGTAGTCCTTATATTTCTTGAAGTCTCAGTCATCCTTTCTATCTTTGTATTCTTTGTATTTGTTGTCCCTTATTTCATCCTTTTCATTCTTGTAAGGAAATCTAGCAGCTATATGACCAACTTTGTTGCATGAAAAACAAATAATAGGAAGTTTACCTCTGTATTTTCCTTTTCCTCTGGATAGTCTTTTTTCCGTAAGTGCTTCAAGTTCTTCAAGATCATCATAAGAAGTGTCACTGTCACTATCCACATGTTTCTTTCCTTTCTTAGATTTATTGAGAACCAACTGTGATCTAAAAGCAAAATCAATCCCTTGTGGATTATAGTTATCATAATTTGACATTTCAAATGTAGTGAGTCTGCCTATCAGATTTTCCAGATTCAAATTATTGTTAGGAGTACATCTCAATTCTTGAATTGTAGAAACTCTAATAGCATATACATGAAGTAAAGTTCTCAGTACCTTTCTCATAATGGTGTTCTCATCAATTTTTCCATTAGCCCCTCTAATGGAATTTACAACTTCTTTTACTCTACCATAGTACTGAATAACATTTTCACCTTCTTGCATTTTCATCTCATCAAACTTACCTCTTAGGATTTCTGATTTAGCTCTTAGTACATTTGTGTCTCCACCATAGATAGTTGCAAGTTTGTCCCACATCTGCTTTGCATTTGTGCAGCTCTTTAGATCATCAAACTCTGAATAGCTCAATGAGGAGGCTATCTCCAACATTGCTTGATTGTGCTCTTGCTTTTATTTTAGTTGTGCAGCTGTGAGAGGAGTAGTAGGTGGTACATAGGCATGTTCAATAAGTTGCTTAACATCATCTCCAATACCAGCCAAATGTAGTTTCATCAAACTCTGTCATGCAGGGAAGTTATTTTTGTTTAGCTTAGGAAACTCCTTCTTATACATCTTGATCTTTTCGCTCCAAGTACCTTCAAACTATTTTCGGGAGACCAAAGCTCTGATACCAATTGTTAGAATGAATTTAGAATAAATAAGAAGGGAGGGGTGAATTAGTTATCCTCAGGTCTATATGTAGCAAATAAAAAAATTTTGTTTTTCAGATCTACTCGGCAACAGTAGCATATGTCAACAACTTTAATCATGTAGTTTACTGTCAATTGAAATTAGCTTGTAGAAACATAACAGTAAAACAAACCATAAGAATTCACACAAGTATTTAACGTGGAAAACCAATATGGGAAAAACCACCAGTAACATGCTACCAAGTTTTCACTCTTCTGAAGTGATGCCCTATGAGGAGCCAACCCTATTAAAGGTTACAATAACACACTGCTAGGTGTGACCTGGTTAAAGTATTTAATCACCCTGTCAGGCGTGGCCTTGTTAGAGGACTTAGAACATTCCACTTGAATGTCACCTTGTTAGAGGATTTATACAAATGACTGTTAAGTCAACCTTGTTAAAGAATTTAACTGATACAATGGTAAGAAAGTAACCAACAGTTGTGATCTGGTACATACAACTTACTTTACAATTCAGATCCAATTACAGCTTTGATGTTAACTTACTGGATAGCCCGCACTGTCATTTCAACCTTCTGATCTGCTTGGAAATTCATCAAGCAATCACACATGCAACTCTCTGCTTCTATATTTTTTCCTTCTCTGTTAGATCATGTTAGACAATAAATCAACTATGCAACTCTCTTGCATACACATCCACTCATCCACACACAATGAATAACCCCTTGAGGTTATCATATACCTCTTTGTTTAGGTCAGATAAATCTTTTGCCGCTTAAACAAGATCATAGATCTTAGGTTAGGTCAAATCCAATGGATCATTCCATCTTTGCATTACATTTAATTCTCCAAAGTAGTCTCTAATTAAATCTTGAAACCATGCATTAATTATGGTTACCCATACATTAAATGACGTGGATCAATATTTTGTGAGAACCTGTATTTTTGAATGCAACAAAATTGGATCTGGAATGTTGTAGAGCACTAATCTTGTCTTCTACTAACTTAGCCAACCCAAGGGCTTCCATCATTGTAGTGGGTCGAAACATTTTGACTTTTGAACGAAGTGCATCCTTCAGACCACTGACAAAACAACTACGGAAGAATTCATCAGACAAGCCCTCTGTGTGATTAGCTAATTTTTCAAACTCTGTTTGGTATTCTCTTACAGTGCCTATTTGGCGCAGTTTAGTGAGTGCTCCTTTGAAGTCATCAAAAGCACTAGGGCCAAAGCGCTCCAAAAGGAGTGCACAAAATTCTGTCCATGTTGGGTCTACATTAGCCTTGATGTACCAACAAAGCCATTGAAGAGCTTCATGTTCCAAATGAAAAGATGCAAGTGGGACTTTGTTGTTATCCAAAGTATTATGCAAGATAAAATATTGCTCTGCCCTATAAATCCATCCAGTTAGATCAGTACCATCGAAGCGCGGAAAATCAAGCTTCAGTCCATGGAAATTGCCAGAAGAGAACCCAGCGTCTCCAGAATGGTTTCGGTTCATGGCTGAATGCTGAAGGTTAAGACCAAGAATTTTGTATCCAAATATTGAAGTTTGGTTTTGAGGGATGCAATTTCCTCTTTCATGATTTTTGCTCCTGTACTTGTAACAACCATAAAGCAGTTTTTTTTTTTTTTGGGCAATTGGTAGAAAATGAGAAACATAAACTTTTTCAGTTAGGGCAAACTTGGATTTGGGCAAAACTCATATGGGAAATGGATGTTTGACGAGTGGTTGGAGACTTTCTGAGGAAAAGGGAAAAAGAGAAATGAGGGTTTCAGGGTTGGGGAGGTGGAATGAGATGAGCGGTCCAAGAGGGACAAGAGAGCAGAATTAGGAATTGAACCTTGTGGCCCAATTTGGTGGCGATTGGATGAGAAGTGAAAAAGATAGGACAAACCCTAAAATTAGATAAATGAGGGATTTAGGGCTTTGATATGTAGAATTTGGGGTTGGTTCATCAAGGAAGGAAGTATGAAAAATGGTATTTCAGGTGTTCTAAGGAACTGTGAGAGAAAAAAGGAAGAAAGCAAGGAAGCTATGGCTAAAAAATAGAAAAAAATTTACTTTTTTTTTTGTTTTTTTGTTTTTTTTGACACAATCGACTCAGGAAAATTCACTCAAATACAAAATAATTGAAAAAAGTTATTGCAATAATAAGAAATATTAGAATTGAAAGGAACCTGAAGGCCATGATGGAAAAAAATTTGACATAATTTCCACCCAGCGAGCCCAAGAAAGTGCTCTGATACCAGATGAGAGGAACCTCACAAAAATATGGTGAGAATGCACGAAATAACAGAATATAGAGAAATAGAAGAACTCATAATGAATCTATTGATCATGGGCCACTTTGAGGGGGTAACCTCCTTTGAGCAAGATCAATACAATAAATTCATCGGTGTCAATCAAAGGCCTCAACCTACTCTTATATACTAAGTACGATCTAGAAAAGTGATACTACCTATGCATGTGGGATAATAAGATATACTCACGAGATGAATTACAAAGCATATGCGTCCAACAACACTACACTAAAAAAATAAATAGAAGGAACACACAGGTTCCTAACAAATCAATCTTTAATTAACATTACATATCCCAATAAAATTAAGTAAATCGGCAAGAGATCTCAAATCTCATCATTAATCTAATTATTGTAAGTCAGCCAACATCACTGTTTCCATTTGAAAATTTCAATGGTGCTCGACATTGAACAAATTTTCTTGTCACGAACAACTTTACTTGGCACAAGCAACTTTTCTCGGCACAAGCAACTTTGCTCGGCAGAGAACAGCCAGAAAAATTGTCTTTGGAAGATAAACAACTAATTACTTTGCCAGAGTGCCAACTGAGCAAGTACCCTTTTATTTTCCTCAACTCAACCATTCAATTGGTCTTCTTGTTAAATCTTCTTCATCAACAATAGATATGGTACTCAAACTAATAACAATAGTCTCACCAGTAAAGGTTTGACAACAATGACAAAATAATAATTGCTTGCATTGTCACTTTCCAACACATACTTGGATGCCACATGTATGAATTATGATGGCTTGTAATGTTTTATAATTTGTCAACATATGGAGAGTACACATGTGATTGGGAATTAAATAGTAAAATTTGGAAAATATAAGACCATGGCCTAAATCTAAAGGATAAAAAATAAGAAAAATAATTTGAATTGGTCATTGAAATCAATCTAGTGTATCATTTTTTGGGATTTTTTGTGAGAAACTAGTGTATGAATATGAAAGGAATACTCATAGAGCTCAATATTTGGATTTGAAATTTAATTTATGTAAGGAAAAATTCCCACTTGATAGCATTATTAAAGTTGTTGACTTAATAGAGAATTACACACTACAACCACAAAACAAGGTGCAAGAAAAGTATTATAGTTCTCAATAGGTAGCTATATTTATGCATATAGCATTCATGCATTTTAAAAGTAGTACAAAGGAGAATAGGATGATATTGAGGGAGTTGTATGGATGAAAAACTACCTATTAGTCAAATTCAAATAATATAAAACAAGTTAAACAAAGCATTAACCAACTTAGATTAACACATATCTTTGATTAAGATTGAATGGAAGCACCCTTATTCCATTGATTTTCTCTTTTATGGATGGATGTGGATAATATCTCCAAACACAACTATGATATTTCCCAAGTGATTTCTAAACCTAATATGGATGAAAATGAGGTTTTAAGCATGCAACTAGATGGAGGAATGGTGGAGCCAATGAACATAGATACTAACAGCTAGTGAATATGATGATAAAATAAACTAAACAAAGCATGATTTATAAGATATGATATGAAATCCAAGATAACACTAAAATTGTCAAATGATGTTCTAAGCTATAGGATGAATTAAACATAATAAAAATTCATATGATAGGCGGGATCAAATGCTCATGGAGAGGCTCCTATTTATAAGATTTTGGAGGGATAGGATTAAAAGGATCAATGAGTTGGATGCCAAGTGGAGACCACATGGATTCCCGTGTGTGCGATTTCTACACCTTCATGAGATTAGTTTATTTTATAACAATTCTAGGAAAAAATATCAATAATTAAGCTAATAATTGAAAGGAAATCATTAAGCATCCCATGGATCTTTAACTAAGCATGCTAATAGAGAGCTCTCAGCTTAAATATCTACTAGTGATAGTCCTAGAATGAGAAATTGATAATTGATATGCCTATCTTTCTCAAAATTCTCTCAAATCATCAAAATGATTCACTCAAATGCTCAAATATTCTCACAAAATGCTTGATATTGCTCTCACAAATGATTTATATTACTGTCAAAATGACTATAGTGTAGATGCTATGCATTCAAATGTCTAGGATTATCTTATGCTTGCAAAATGCTCTCTATTTATATGATTTTCCCAAGTGTAGGGGGTGGAGTCAATTGATCATGGTTTAGCCTTGGTTGAGTGAGAGGGTTTCAAATGGTTTCAAATGAGGGGAAAATTTAAATGTTTCTCTCAAATGTTGGGACAAAGGGATAAATTGAGTGATGAGGATTTAAAGTTAAAAAATGAGTGATCGAGATTGCAAAGTTTGGAGTGATCCATGTTCTTTGCCTTCTCAATTTTCATTGGTTCCTCAAACTCTTGTTGAAAGATAATAGGATTTAATTAATTCAATCCATTAACTAAATTAGCCATGTAGGGGAATAGGTTGGATCTGATTTTTGATTTAAACTATACAATTAATTGATTAAAATCAATTATATATTTTGATTAATCCCTTTAGGCTTATATTTAATTATTAATGTCATTGGTAATTGATCCTCTGATTAAATTTGATTTGTCCCAATTTGATTTAATAAATGTCCATTTGAATTGATTTAGTCCATTTTGATTGATTTAGAGAAATTTGAGTGAGATTTGATACAAAATGTAGATTTGATTGATTAGGAAATACCTGACCAATTTTAGGTGTCTATAAATGCCCCTCTTTGAATTCATGTGTGAAGCACATTGATTCAAATAAAATTCAATGTCGTGATTGATTGAACTGATTGATGACCTAATTTAATTGATTGATAACCTAATGCGAGAATAACCCTGATTTGAAACTCTGATGCAAAGGTTGATGCGATGCCCTAATGTGATACTGATTTGAAAAGACCTTGATTAAAAGGAATAAAATGCCCCACTAATGATATTTTGAATTTTCAATGCCCCATATTTTGATTGATATTTGATGGAAAATACGATGCAAAATCCTGATTTGATTATATGATGATGCCCCCTCAGAAATGAAAACAAAATTGATGTCTGAAAGCAAAAGATGATGAAATTGATGAAGAATAGATCTAATATGTTTTCATTTCTGAAAAATAATGATGATGATCCTATCAAAAAAATGCCCCAGTGCAAAGAAAATACAGATAAGGTCAAATTGGGTGAAAAACCTCTTCAAAACTAGGTGAAATAGTACATATAGGTTGAAAAATCCATTTTTACTATTCATTTTCTCTAGTTACTGCCGATATTTTTCTCTGATCCTACTAAGATATCTGATAATGGTGGTCCCTATCTAAGAGAATTGGTTTGAGTGAGGGTGAAGATATCAGAGATCTGCCAGCTATGGACCTCTTGTAAGTGATTTCAAACCTCTTGGTGCATTTATTTCTTTATTTGAATACATTTAATGATTTTTATCACATGTGCTAGGGTAAATTAGGGAATTTTTAGTTAAAATAATGTGTAGATGTTAAATCATGCATAGGAGTGTAAAATACCGCATCTGCATATTAAAATGATGGCATGCATAGTTAACAAACTGTGTATAAGATAGGTCAAAACATGTGTAGGATAGATAAAATACCGCCTGGAAAACCCTAGGGCAAAACAACATTTAAAATGTCGTGTAGGATGTTTGAAATGCAGGTTACTAGGTAAAATGATGAGTACAAAGTGGAGTACCGCATTCAATAGGTGAAATAACGCATATGATGAATAAAATGATGCTCAAAATGAAATCATGTGTACACTCTATGAAGTGACGCCTGCAAGAAAAATAATAAAAACCTGATTTAAAAGAGAACCAACTGATTTTGATTGAACATCTCGATTAATGACTAATTTCCAAAATAGATAGGTGTGTTTAGTAATACCACAAAGTGTTTAGGATGCTAGAATAATCATATAAATGGATGTTTAATATGTCAATCTAATTGGATAGATAACTGATTGGTAGGATAACTGATATATTGAACCCTTCTCAAGATCAAGAGTTAGGAACAATAGGTTGATACACTCAAAAAGAGAAAAAGGTTGATTTGATTGTTGTTGATTGACTTGAAATGATCCACTGATATGATGATGCTAATATGATTCACTTGTTTGAAAAATAGGCATGGTTTCGTAAGTTATATGTCCGGAGCTTACCATCTTGGTTGCTTGACTTAGCCCGAGATTTGACTAGACCAAAGACGCTTGTGATTGAGCAGTGCGGTTTGTTTTTTCCTCCTCAATATACCTTGGTTCCAACTGAACCTGGGACTACTCATAGATATGGAAGAGCGTTGGCACTCTAACCACAGTACCTTTCATTTTCCCCTCAGATAGATGATGATTACACCCGAGGACATGTACATGTTACTACATATCCTGACACAAGGATACAAAGTTTATTACGATTAGGTGTATGATGACAGTGCATGCAGATGGGTCTTTGCAGATCCAAAAATTGGAGATGATACTATCACATGGGTGCAATTTTAATTTCCTACTTTGCCTGTAGTTCTAGGTGCAATTATTGGTGGATTGCTTCTCCCTGATCAATGAGGTTATGAATTCGCAGTCAGATAGGGTCAAATATAAAAGCACTTACTTGAGTATCCTTGGAGATTTGATTAGGGTTCATGTGTTCTCACTCATTTTTATCATGATTTGTACAATGAAGTGTATTGAGAGAGTCCACATTATTGGCAGGAGCTATACTATTACAGTTATGGACCTAGGACCACATGCCACTCACTAGAACGATTGCAGCTTGAGTGTGGGGTCATGGATGGATGTACACATTTCTCTATGATGGAATGATTGTCCAACATAGGCTAGGCAAGGTAGATTACTAGTGTAGGATGTTTTATGACATTGATTAGGTCATCTAGAGACTATACTTGGGTTGCAAGGGCTAGAGAGAGGACGATGATGAGCTTCCATAGATGTTCTCCCCTTGATAGATGATTGGATGATCAGCTCTAGTGATTGAGAGATTTTTCTTTGGTAGAGTATTATGATAGTTTGGTAGGGTTTAGGATATACCATAGGGTATGGCATTATATTCTTGGGCATAGGTGGAATGTTCTATGTGGGGGAATCAGGTTGATTATGAGTATGCTTATACCGAGATTGATCGATTACATTTCATTAGATGGGACATGTTAGAGAATGTTTTTGATGCTTGTATGTATGTTGATTACATGGAGTGGTTTTCTAGACATAGGTTTATGCAATTTGCAGATCTAGCAAAGCCGATCTGTGATGTGGATGAGACATTCGATGATGATGATGTAGGAGGTAGGGATGGAGGTCTGAGAGCACATAGAGTGCAAAGGGCTGCTAGAGTACCAAGAGCTTGAGGCAAAGGACACGTGGGACCTCAGATGCGGGGTGGACATGTTAGAGCTAGGGGTGGTGGTTATGCTCCCAGACAGAGACATGTTCCCCCTATATCGCCTACAATATGGGGTCAGTAGAGATAGAGAGATTCCAGGAAGGCACACCTAGATCAGGTTAGACATGATATAGGATCACAGGCTTAGACACAATAGGTACCAGTACAATAGGTGCCAGTTATTCCTCAAGTTCCTATAAAGGCACAAGTTACTTTAGCTCCTACAGTTCCAGTACAACCACCTCCACTGAGCAGAGTAGAGCAGGATATATAGAGTCTACAGACAATTTTCTCAGTGATATCAACTCAAATGGCTCAGTTCAGTGCTATAATGTAGGTATTCATGAGAAGGATGGATCAGATGAGTCAAGGTGATTCTACCATTCAGGATCCTTCTAGCACTATAGATAGATTAGACAGAGGTCCAGATGTGTTGGGTGATACAGGTACATGAGATGGACCAGGTGCCCCTACTAGGTCTTGATTTGAGATAGATTGATATTGATCCCATGATGTTCATTGATGTACCATATGTATGATTGATCAGTAATTTGATGATGTACCATTTTTGTTGATGTATCATGATATAGAGATATTTATGGATATTTTGATGGACATTTATTTATGATGATCTTTGATACCATGATGTTGATGTGATATTTCTTTATACGCAAATCTATATGATTTCTATGATGCAATTACTTTTATATGCTATGGATGCAATGCCTTAGATATGACATAGATAAATGGAATTAAATGATATGCAACTACTTCTATATGTTTTTGATTTATGATAAATGTAATGGTAATGCAATGCAATGGTAAAAATGAATGCAACTAGTTTTTTGGATTTTGATGTATGCAACTTATATGAAATGCACTTTTTAAATGGATGCAAAATAGATAATGATTAATGCTTAATAAATCTTTTCTTTGTTTTTTCTTTTTCTTCTGATATAAAATATAATGAATAATTATTAATGATTAATGTAATGCCATGAATGCAAAAGAGAATCTCACATACTTGATTTGAAACAATATAAATGATATTAACCCCCTTGAACTTGGAAAATCCTTTAACATGCAATTGATCTATCATGAAAATGTAATGAAATACAACTAATTGTCACTGGATTTTTGGAAAGGAAATGCCACTGAGATATAGTTTCATCACTAAGAATTGTGTAACAAGAAGAAAGTACAATCATCACTAACCACACCATGATAATATGAATACCACTTTCATCACTTTTGTAACCATTTAGAAACTAGTACAACCCTCACTAGTTGAATAATCAACTATGGGAGTCTGAATACCAGTTTCATCGGATTCAATGTTGCAATTGGATTTTGGTATTAAGATATGGAAGATCTAAATATCCAAGGTATCTGTTTGCATAAACAAACAAATGTTAACCCTCATTCCTATATGAAATTACTCAATGGTTCTTTGATGACCATGTCCTTAGACGAATTCACACAATTTGGTGGATCTTCCTCAAAACAATCACACAAATTCAAGAAATATTGTGTCTTCATCATCGCTAATCTAGTCGAAACATCATTGAGTAGCTAAAAAGAAATGACTTGAAAATTCAATGAATATCATCAAAAACTTCAAGTGTTTTGAATTGTATCAAGATTTTTAATAGAATTCTAGACATTTTGATCATTTAGGATTTGTCAAATTTTAATCCTGATAATAAGGTCATGAAGCTCAAGGATAAAGTTGTAAGATCAAATAGGTGGTGTGAACAATGATATCCATCAAAGGTTCAAAAAATATCTCCCCTCTAAAGTTATGAAAATATCTTCTGTCATGTGACCAAAAAGTAGCACTTATAGAATTCGTTTGTATCAAAACCAATGTGTTCCCCCAAGTGAAAAATGAGACCATGTGTAAATCTTGGGAAAATAAAACCTAGTATGTACCAATGTAGCTCAGAGACTTTATTATGAATATGCACAAATGATAGATGCAATGAGGATATACGAATGGTATGATGAAAAGGAAATATGTACAAATACAACTAGGTAAGACCTAAGGGATCAAAAAGTGCCTGTTTGCTAGGTTTTCTCCTTTTGAGGTTTATTGCTCTTTTTTCTCTTTTTCCTTTTTTTGATACCAAGGCACCCATTGATAGGTTTTCACCAAGGCACTTTTCTCTTTTTCAATTTTTTTCTTTGATTTTTCTTTTTTTTTTGCTACCAAGGCACTTATTGCTAGGTTTCACCAAGGCACTTTTCTCTTTTTCAATTTTTTTTTCAATATTTTTTTTGTTCAATTTTTTTCTGATATCATCAAGGTGCCTATTTGCTAGGTTTTCACCAAGACAACCATTTTTTAATTTTTTAATGTTTTTTCTTTCTTCATGCTTAATTTTCCTCTTTTTATGCTTTTATGCTTTTCCATTGTTTTTTTTTTGAATTTTTGAATTTTCTATTTTTTTTTGGATTTTGAACTTTTCTCATGTTTTTGGATTTTTAAACTTTTCTCATGTACAAGGAATGATTCTGAACTCATCGGATACACACTCATTAGATACACACTCATATGATATTGTTCTTCCTATACTCTTTCATCTGATCAGGTATGAAACCTCTTTAAATGGATGTTGTTAATAGGTTCTTGCAACTCATCACCATCACAATAAGCTGGGTTTTATGTCCTCATTCCAAAAGAAGAAGTAATTACAAAAGGTCCAAGCCAATTTGCCTCCCATTTTCATTTCTTTTCTCTCTCTTCTTGGTTTTTAGGGTTTTCTCTTAACACTAAGTCTCCCACTTGAAAGGTTCTAGGTTTGATATGTTTGTTATAATTCCTTGAGATTCTATTTTGATATACTTTCAAATTCTCATAATCTTGTGTTTGATATTCCTCCAATAATTCCAATTTTTGAAGTCGGGCAACCCTATAATCCTCATCATTTATTAATCCTTGTAATGAAACTCTTAAGGATGGGATCTCAATCTCCAAAGGTGGAATATCTTCCACCCCATAAACCAAAGAAAATGGTGTAGCTCCTATTGGTGTTCAAATGCTTGTTCTGTAGGCCCATAATGTCAGGTTTATATGGATGTTCCAATCTCTTCCTAATTTTTCAATCGATCTTTTCAATATTTTGAGGATATTTTTATTTGTAGCTTTGGCTTGTCCATTACCTTGAGGATAGTAAATGGAAGAAGAATGGTGTGTTATATGGAAAGTCTCACATAGTTCATCCACATATTTAGTTCATCCACATATTTATTCTTGAATTGTTTCTCATTGTCCACGATGATGGCATGAGGAATACCATATCTAAAAATGATGTGATTGAGAATAAACATAGAGATCTTTTTTCCATTGTATTTGTCAAAGGTATGACCTCTACCCATTTCGTAAAATATTTTGTTGCAGTGATGATGTATTTGTGACCATTGGAAGAAGGTGGGTAAATCATTCCAATAAGATCAAATCCCCATTGGTAAAACAACCATGGTGTAATGAATGGATGTAACTCTTGTGTAGGCACATGGATCATGTCTCCATGATATTGGCATTTTGAACACGCTTTAACAAAGTGGCAAGAATCCTTTTCTAAGGTTTTCTAGAAATACCCCATACAAAGGATTTTCTTGGCTAGATTTGACCCACTCGAATGAGACCCACAAATACCCTCATGAACATATCTTAAAGATAACTTTGATTCCTCATCCTCTAGACACCTAAGTAGTGTTCCATCAAGACCTTTTTGATACAATGTGTCAGATAGGATAGTGTAACGAGACGCTTGGTGTATGAAGTGTCATTTTTGGGTATGGGTTTGGTCTAAAGGTAAAACTTGGTCTTTTAGATACATATAAATGGGTCCATACCAAGGTGAGTCATGTACATTGAGAAGGAAAATGATTTGAGTTTTAGGTAGATCAAAAGTCGGTTTCACCAACTCTTCTACCAATAATATGTACCTCACATTTTTATCAGGAATTCGAAGTAAAGTTTCCAAAGTAGCCATAGAATCTGCTACTTTATTCTTATCCCTTGGGATTTTCTCAAACGTGATCAAGACAAATTATTTCTTCCAATCATCTATCATGCTTTTATATGGCAACAATTTTTCATCGTTAGTTTGATACTCATCATTAATCTGATTGATGACCAATTGGGAATCCCCATATACTTGTAGTTTTGTGATGTTTCATTCTAAAGCCATTTTAATTCCTATGACTAAAGCTTTGTATTCTACAATATTGTTGGTGCATGGGAACAAAATTTTGTAGGAATGGTGTATCCTTCTGGTGTAATCAATAGAATTTTGGCCCTTGAACCATGCTGAGTGTAGGATCCATCGAAATATAATTTCCATGCTTTGGATTCCACATTTACTATCTCTGCATCTAGAAATTCTACTTGAATAGGATGAGTAGAAAATAAAGGATTTTCAGCCAATTGATCAGCTATGACTTGTCCCTTGATAGATTTTTGCTCCACATACTCAATGTCAAATTCACTAAGTACCATCACCCATTTAGCAATTCTTCCGGTAAGGGATGTTTTACTAAGCAAATACTTTAATGGATCAATTTTGGCAATCAACTTAACCTTGTGCATCAACATGTAATGTTGTAGTTTTTGGGAGGCAGAAAATACCACTAGACAAGCCTGCTCCATGAAGCTATAATCCAACTCATACTTGATCAAGGTTCTACTTAAGTAATAAATGGCTCTTTCTTTACCCTCATCATCCTCTTGCACCAATAAAACCCCTAAAGATATCTCCATTTCTGAAATGTATAATAGTAAGGGTTTTCCTTTGATGAGAGGCATCAAAGTGGGTGGATTTACCAAGTATGTCTTCAATATGGCAAAGGCTTGTTAACACTCATCATCCCACTTAAAAATGGTATCCTTTTGTAGAAATCAGGTAAAAGAGTGGCACTTTTTTGCTAATATAAATGAATCTTCTAATAGATTGAAGTCTTCCTTGGAGTGACCTCATTTGGCTAATGTTTTTGGGTGTTTCCATTTCCATGATTACTTGCACTTTTTCTGGATCCATTTCTATCCCTTTTTCTGAAACTATGTAGCCCAATAGGTTACTGGATTGAACACCAAATGCACATTTCTTTGGATTTAACCTTACTTTAAATTAATCCAATCTTGTAGAAATATTTTATAGGATGGATAAATGGTCTTTTCTTTCATGTGATTTTACTAAGATATCATCAACATAATCTTCTAGGAAAGTATGCATCATGTCATGAAATATGGTTGTCATAGCCCTTTGATAGGTTGTTGCATTTTTTAGGCCGAAGGGCATAACATTACAATAAAAATTACCCCAAGGACAAGTGAAAGTGGTCTTTTCTTGATCCTTATTTGCAATTCTACTCTAATTATAGCCACTAAATTCATCCATCAATGAAGACATAAAATGTCTTGCCATCAAATCCACTATAGCATCAATTCTAGGTAATGGAACATCATCCTTAGGGAAATAAAGGTTAAGAAATCTAAAATACGTGCATACTCAAATGGATTTTTCATGTTTAGTAACATGTACAATATTGGAAATCCATTCTACATAAGCTATGACTCTTATGAAGCCAACTTTTAGTAACTTTTCCAATTTTGCCTTAACCAATCAAGCCACATGGGGATGCATTTTTATCAAATTTTTCTTCACAGGTTTTATGCCGGGCCTCACATTAAGGTGGTGAATTATGAAAATTGGATCCAATCCTGGCATGTCTACATATGACCATGCAAATTTGATTTTCTTTTCTTAAAATAATTTGATGAAATCTTCCCTTTCTGTTAGAGTCAATGATGCTGCTAAATGAATAAATTTAGGTTTGAATTAAATACCAATGTTGACCTTTCCTATTGTCTCAGTGAGGATAGGAGATCTCTCTTCTTCATGTTTAGGTAAAGTATCCAAACTCTCTTCCTTAGGTTCCACAGTTGGGTTTTCACCTTTGGAAACATCCATTATTTTTTATTTTTTGGGGGTCTAGTACTGCCACATGGTGGTTTTCACCACTAGACCTTTTCATTTTTTTTACTTTTTTTTTTAAATTTTATCTTGTGGATTAAGATATTGGACCCTTTCCTCCATCATCATGTTTGGATTAAATTCATTTGTGGAAGATTTCTCAACCGCATTAAGGTATTGGGCCATAGCATTGTCATTGGGAAAATAGAATAGGTCATTAGGTTCAGTTAAGTCCCAATCAATAAGATCAGGATGAATAAGGGCTAAGGAATCATTAGGTAAGGTTTTATTTGAAGGGTTTAAGGACTTTAGTTTGTTTCAGGGTTCATACATTGCATCTCTCAAGTCAATAACGTGTTCTTGTTCGAGGTGTTCCATAGAAGTCAGATTGAAATTCTCTTCACTAGACTCCTCATGGATTTCCATGGGAAAAAATGCATGTGGATTAAATGTAACATTTGAATCACCCCCCCACAAAGGTACCCAAGGTTCACCTATCCATTAGTTGTCACTAGATGCTTTCCATACATGTTATTCTTGAGAAACAATTGGCACATGCGTAGAACTCGACCCTTGATCCGCATTGGCTTGATTTTTTTGCATTAGGTATAGTAGCATAGGTATGAATGACATCTACCTCTTTTTCATGAAAAGAATCTTCAGATAGGGAATCCCATTCATATTTTCCAGAGTCATCTTCACTCTCAGATTCTAACATATGTACATGCTCATACAAATCATGCCTCGAACTTGAACCAACTTCTTTCTCTTGATACCCTATTCCTGATTTCTCATCCTTTGACCTCCAAAGAGTTTGGATAAGTTCTAGCAAGCCTTTATTTCTGATTCTTAAGGGTCCTCTTTGCTTGTACACCATTTTTTGCATTATTTGAAATCCCTTTCCATATTGATCAGTTTGGATGGTGACATGTTGCACTCCTTCAACATGATTATTTGAATTATCCTCATCTTTATAAAGCCATTGTAAAAATTCATTATTTTCCTCTTCCATGGATGATTGGTCACTCTCTCTTACAAAATGAGGGTTGTATTTTTGAGGTGGATGAGAATTTGAAGGTTTCCCATGTGTCTTCGGGGAAGTAGGTAAATCAAATAGGGAAACAAAATATTCCACCACAACTTTTGAATTGATTCTGCATTGTTATTCAAATTTATGCATCATCTCACTCATCTTTTGATAGTTGTCCTTTTTTATTTTTTCTATTGATCCTTAGAAGGTCTCAATTTTTTTTCCTTTGGTGTAGAAACTTTGATTGAATTGTTGTTGGAAGTTTGACCCTTATAACTAACTTTCTCTTTTCCCTTAGTCGATGTATGTAAGTTAGTTTCATTAGAAATTTAAGTAGATGTAGCATTTAATGTCGAATTAGGACCTTCCCCTTTGGTTTCTTAAATGATGACACTAGGAATAACTCTTTCCCTATTATGCAGAATAAATAATTCATGAAGAGGTTTCACCATATTGCAATATTGAAATGGATTTGAATCTCCTTCAATAGTTATTTATTCACCCATATAGGCAAACTTGATACATTAGTGATAGGTCGAAGGCACCTCTTGCATCTCATGAATCCATGGCCTTCCCAATAAAATAATGTAAGTTAATTTCATGTCAAGGACTTGACAAATGATATATTTCTTGATAGGACCCACTTGAATGGGAAAAACCACCATAAAATTTTATAGTAATTTGTTTCTTGGGATCAATAGATGACTTAGTTAACCCTAAAGCTTTGACTAGGTTCAATGTACAAATGTTTAGACCGACTCCTCCATCAATGAGGACTCTTTTAACATGGTGTTTTGTAATCAAAACCTCTATATGGACGGGGAGATTTTTAGGATGGTTATGGACATGTCATCTTTCTCTAAAAATGATAAGAAATGAGGTGCTATGAGATGACCTACCATGTTTGAAAATCTTTCTTCTTCCAAATTTTCAGGAACAGTAGTTTCCACAAGAGCTTTCTCCAAGATTTCTTTGTGATTGGGAGAAAGTTTCAATAGCTCCAAAATGGAAATTTGAGCTAGATTATTTTTTAGTTGATCCACTAGACTATAAGGAATTGTTGAAGAAGATGCTTGTTTAGCCAAATTAGTCTCTTGTGTAGGACCAAAATTTCTAGGGTACTTCCTTGTAAGGTAATTCTTGCTGCTTGCCCCTCATAACGACATTAGAGGTCGCCTTGTTAGGTTGTTCCTTTATTACCAAAAAATTATAGTACTATCATGTCTAGATAGGGCATTAATAGTATTGTCATAACTGTGGGTGTAGACACCTAAAATTGCTCAGGTGTTTCTCTAATCAACCAAATTTGCAAATTTCATCAAATTGCTCCAAATCAGTCAAAACTTCATCAAATTGGACTAAATAAATTCAAATGGACATTTATTAAATCAAATTGGGACAAAATAAATTAAATATAAGGATCAATTAACATTGACATTAATTAATTAAATATAAGCCTAAAGGGATTAATCAAACTATGTAATTGATTTTAATCAATTAATTGTATAGTTTAAATCAAAAATCAAATCCAACCTATTCCCTTACATAGCTAATTTAATTAATTGATTGAATTAATAAATTCTAATATCTTTCAAGATAAATTTGAGGAACCAATGAGAATTGAGAAGGCAAAGCACATGGATCATTCCAAATTTGTAATCTCTACCACTCATTTGGTATTTTCAATTTCATCCACTCATCTTGTCCCAAGCTTTGAGACAATCATTTAAATTGTTCCCCCATTTGAAACCATTTGAAGCCTTTCACTCAACCGAGGCTAAACCATGATCAATTGACTCTATCCCCTACACTTGGGAAAATCCTATAAATAGAAGTCATTTTGCAATCATAAACATATCCTAGACATTTGAATGCAAAGAATCCATACTATAGTCATTTTGAGAGAAATTGAGAGCATTTTCAAAGCAATTTCAGCAATAGAAAAGCATAATTTGAGAGAATTTGAGTGAATTGTTGAGGCATTTTGAAAGAATTTGTGAACTAGATAGGCATATAAATATCATTTTATCATTCTAGCACTGTCACTAGTAGAGATTAAGGCTGAGAGCTCTATTACCATGCTTAGAGATCCATAGGATGCTTAATGTCTTTCTTTCAATTCTTAGCTTAAATTGTTAATGTTTTTCCATAAAATTGTTAGGAAATAAAATAATCTGAAGAAGGTGTAAAAATAACACACACAAATGACACCCACCATGGGGCTTTAGGCCTCTAATCCTCATCTTTATTCATATTTTGTGTGTTTGTGCTTCATTTTGTGTGTATTTTGCAGATTTTAGGTAAAGTGCCGCCTACTAGCTAAATAATGATGACCACAAGCATTCAAATAATGCCTGCGAATTCCTTCTATCTTCTTTTCTAACTTCTATCATGCCTATTAGATAAATAGTGATGCCCGTGCTCATAAAGTGACACTTGGCATTCAGGAAATAATGCTTGCAAACTTTAATCTGCCGCCTGTGCATTTTCTTATACCACATTTAATTAGCTTTGTCATGCCTGATCACTTACTTTTAACACCTGTTATTAGTAAAATAACACCTAACAAAGTGCAAAGAAACACTTAGATTATTGAAAAGAAACATGTAGTATACTGCAAAGTAACACTTAGATGTCGTAAAATGACGCATGTTGTTTTTGTTAGAATAGTCCCAAACGATAACTGAGAGGGTGGGGGGTGAATCAGTTATTAGTAACTTCAGTTATTTTTACTTCTTTAACTTTAGAATACAACAAAGTAAATGCATAATCAGATAACATAGTACTCAACACACAATTTGATTACGGGAAAACCAAATGGTAAAAACCTCGGTGGGAATTAGCACCCATAATAAACTATACTTGTTTGTAGTAATCCCTGTTAGAAGATATTTCAACCCTGTTAGGAGTTGTACACTACAATGCAATATGTATAGTGACCTGGTTAAGGGTCGGACCCTGTTAGGAGTCTTTTACAAGTAACCTTGTTAGGGGTGGTGGACTCACTATCCAAAAGCTCATTGCTTGATGGTGAAGCCTACAACCTTCTGTATAACAGATATGCACTATATCTGATGATGAACTGTAGAGTAGACCTATTGTCTTGATCAGTTCCAATGTATTGCAATCTTTCACTTCTTCTTCACATAGAGTCTTGATGAATGAACCAACTTTGATAATCTGCTCTGTACATCTTTCTTCTCTTTTCGTATCATTCACACTTAGCGTGTCACCTTTGACTTGGTATAAGTATCTTCCTCATTATGAGATCATGGGACCTATAAGACAACTCTTCATAAAATTATTTTCAGCTCTACTAAGCATGCAAGCATTATTACAACCGCGCAAGTATCAACCAAATAGATGTGACTCTTCACTAAGTCGGCCTCACCAATTTAACTCTAACTTTGCAGTCTTATTGAAACACGTTTGGTGCCTTTGGATTAATATCATCAACTCATAACTAAACATGAATATACAAATGCATATACAGAAGATAGGCACAACTCAAGAAACATGTGATATAAGTTGGCCCCTAAACTATTACACTTCCAGAACTGTAACTGCCAATAACAAAATTACATAACTTTACTGAAACATCATATCTGGGTCTGCGTGTATGAAATTAACATAATAAACATGTCAAAAACATGTATCTATCCACACAAGTATTCATATCATCATTAGGATAAGTACATACATAATTACTACTATGTATTATATGTTGTCATCAATGACAAACATACAATCAATTAACTGCTCAAAATCAAATCTCCAACAATCTCTCCCTTTGACATTGATGGAAATATATGATATCAAAAACATCCTCTATTCATGGTGTCCTCTTTCTTTTACAATCTTCTCAATATCCTCATCAGAGATTTCTCTAAACTGCTACAATTCCTCTATTTGTGTTTTTGTTCCATGTATATACTCCCCCAGAGTATATGCTCCCCCTTGGTACATACTCCTCCTTACTATATAATCCCCCTTTGACATCAATGGAAAAGGGTTCCATATTCTTTTTAGGTACAGGTACTACTCTAGAAGTAGAGTAGTCAACCATTCATCAGTCACTTAATGACTGATGTCTTTGCTGCTTCTTCTAAACAGACTTAGGAGAGGGAATTACTCCCAACTTCTCCCT
>MU228302.1:504879-523858 GCA_018584345.1 Thuja plicata
ATGTTGATAGTGCTAGTATTATCACAATGAATAACAATAGGATAATCAACCTAAATGCCAAAGTCTTTAACCATCTGCTTGATCCAAACCATGGTTGAACAATTCAGTGCTGCTGCAACATATTCAAATTTTTTGTTGACTGAGAAATACAGTTCTACTTCTTTCTTATCTAAGAAACCAATCTATCTCCAAGGAATACTGCTCCTCCTGAAGTACTCTTCCTGTCATCAATACAACCTGCCCAATCTACATATGTATACACATGAAGTTTTACATTCTCTGATTTAGGATACCATAAATCATAGTCTGTAGTTCCCTTTAGATATCTGAATATCCTCTTGATTTCCATTTAGTGACTCTACTTGGGTTCAGCTACAAATCTTCCAACAATGCCAATTGCATTAGATATGTTAGGTCTAGATTGAGTTAGATAAACGAGTTTACCAATAATAGATTTGTACAATGTCTTATCAACTCTTGTGGAGTCATCATCTTTTGAAAGCTTGCTTCCAGTTATCATGGGAGTGCATACTGGCTTACAATCATCCATCTGAAAAGTATTTAGTATTTCCTTCACATATTTGGACTGATTAATGAATATACCTTTATCTGTTTTCTTTACATTTAGTCCCAAAAAGTATTTTATAGGACCAATCATACTCATTTCAAATTCATTCTGCATTTCTTTTGCAAATACTTTACTAAGCTTGTCATTAACCCCAAAGATAATGTCATCAACAAATATAGAAACAAACAATAATCCATCAGGTGTTTCTCTTGTGAATAGGTTATAATTTGTTGTTCCTTTCTTGAAACCGATCTTGGTAAGATAACCATCAAGTCTCTCATACCAAGCTCTTGGGGCCTATTTAAGACCATAGAGTGCTTTCTTCAATTTGTATACCATGTCTGGTTCATCTGAAAGACTAAATCTTTCAGGCTATTCAATGTAGACTTCTTCATTCAGATCACCATTTAGAAAAGCTGATTTTACATCCATTTGATAAACTTTAAAGTCTTTGAATGTTGCGTATGCCAGGAACAACTTTATGACTTCCAGTTTTCTCATAGGGGCAAATGTATTAGTGTAGTCTATTCCTTCTCTTTGCGCATATCCCTTGCATACCAATCTTGCTTTGTTTCTAACTACTGTACCATATTCATTCATCTTGTTTTTGAATACCCACTTTGTTCCAATCACATTCTTGTCACTAGGTCTAGGAACCAATTCCCATGTATCATTTTTTATTATCTGATCTAATTCTTCTTTCATTGCATTCTTCCAATCAGAATCATTACAAGCATGTTCAATAGTTAGAGGTTCAATCTGTGAAAGTAAACATACCTCTTCATCCATTGCTATACCTTTTTCTTTTGACCTGGTCAAAACGTTGCTGCTCTAATCTCCAATGATATCATCTTTAGAGTGGTATCTAGATGTGAATTTTGGAACCTTAGGTGTGTCTTTTTCTTCTGTAATTTGTGATTCTTCTCTGCTTGATTTAGGGTCATTGCATGAGAAATCAATGCAATCAAACATTTCTTCAATAAAAATATCTTTGCTACTAGGTCTGGGTTCATCCTCAATCATAGGTGTATATTCATAGTATCTTTTTTGAACCATAAAATTTTCATCAATCTTAACATGCATGCTTTCAATTATCTCCTTTAATCTCAAATTGAAACATCTATATGTTTTGCTTTTAGTAGAATAACCAAGGAAAATACCTTCATCACTTCTAGCATCAAATTTACCAACACCATCATCTCTCTTGATGTAGCACTTGTTGCCAAAGATTTTGAAATACTTTACTGTAGGTACATTGCCAAACCAAAGTTCATAAGATGTCTTATCCATGCCTGGCCTCAATTGGATTTTGTTGATAGTATATATTGTTGTGTTCACTGCATCTCTCCAATAGGTGTGTGCAACTTTTCCTTCAATCATCATAGTGCGCACTGTATCAAGTATGATCCTGTTCCTCCTTTCTACAATCCCATTCTGCTGAGGGGTTCTAGGTGCACTCAACTATATTTTAATACCATGTTCTTCACAATAATCATAAAATAGATTAGAGGTGAACTCTCCTCCTTTATCTGATCTCAGACATTTTAGTTTTAATCCAGATTCATTCTCAACTTTAGCTTTGAATATTTTGAACTTCTCAAAGGCTTCAGACTTCTCCTTTAAGAATTCAACCCACATCATCCTAGAAAAATCATCAACAAACAAAATGAAATACCTTTCTCCCTAGTATGATCTTGTTTGTGTAGGACTACACAAATATGTAAGCACTAGGTCCAATTTGTTTTCAGCTGAGTTCTGCTTTCTCCCAAAGGAGCTCCTTACATGTTTTCCCATAACACATTCCCTGCATATTGTGTCAACAGGTCTTGCAATACTAGGAAGGTCTTTGACTGCCTTAACATTGCTTATCTTTACTATATTGTCAAAATTGATATGACAAAGTCTCTTGTGCCATAACCAATTGTCATCCAGCTTTGCAACAAAACAACTTATATCAGAATTAAGCTAAAAAACATCACCTTTTGTTTTGGAGCCTGATGCAATCATGTCTCCATCCTTGTTGTTAATGATGCACTTGTTGTCTTTGAACTCCAAATGATAACCTTTGTCAAGTAGGTGTCCAACACTTAGTAAGTTATGATGTAATCCATCAACATATAGAACATCATCAGTCTTGTTCTTTCCATCCAAAGTGATAGAAATTCTGCCTATGATAGGTTTAGGAGTGTTATCTACAAATCTAACCATACCACCTTTGTATTTGTCCAACTGAACAAATCTATCTTTGTCACCTGTCATATGATGAGAGAATCCACTGTCAATGATCCAATCAGTTCTGATGTCTGCTTTGGAAATTAGGGCTAGCTCTTGTTCTTCCTTTTCATCTACAATGTCCATTTCCTCAAGCAACCTTTCCATGTCTCTAAAGGCAATGAATCCAATTTCAGCTTCTCCTGAATCTTCATCAGTTACACCTTCTTTAGCATGATAACATTCCTTCTTATATTTGGGTTTGTAATCAGATTTGAACTTCTTGACTCTTGTGGGACACTTAGATGCAAAGTGACCAATCTTTTTACATGAAAAACATTTGAATGGAAGATGTCCTTCATATTTTCCTTTTCCTTTCTTTTCTTTGCTAGCAATCATAGCAATGATTTCTTCAAGTTCTTCATCAACTTCTTCTTTCTCATTATGACTGGAGATGTGTAAGGATTTCTTACCATGGACTGAGGCTTTGGAAGCTGTTTCACTTTTAGGTTTTGTCTTTAAACTTGATATCTCAAATGTAGAGATTTTGCTGATCAAGGTCTCTCTCTTGAAATCTTGTGAGAATTGCATGGTTTCCTCTAGAATACTGATCTTGTTTTCATAGTGTAATGTCAAAGTAGTTAGCAACTTGTCCATTATATCTTCTTCTGATATTTCACCACCATTGTTTCTGATTCTAGATACTGCTTCATTTATCCTTTGATTGTAAGCTCTGATGTTCTCTTTAGGTAACATCTCAAGACTATTGTATTTCTTCTTCCATGTCTTTCTGAGTGCATTCTTTGCTTGAGCATCTCCTTCAAACATATCTTCTAAATACTTCCATATGGTATATTCTCTATCAATTTTCTTGATCTTAGAAAATTCACTGTTAGATAAGGCGCTGATTAGGGCTTCCTTGGAAATTGCATTATGTGTAAATATATCATTTTGTCTATTGGTAGCATCATCCTTTGCAAGGTCTTTTAGAGATGGAATTACAACTTCTTGTGTGGCAATTTCAAAGATCTCAAAGCCAACACACTGTAGATGTGTTATCATTTTGTTTTTCCAATCCAGATAATTTTCTCCATCGAACTTAGGGATTTATTTTTTGAAGTAAGACATTTGATCTAGCTTAAGCTGTTAGGCTTCTTCTCCAAGGCACTTGGCTCTGATACTAATTGTTAGAATAGTCCCAAAGGATAACTAAGAGGGGGGGGTGTATCATTTATCAGTAACTTCAGTTCTTTTTACTTCTTTAACTTTAGAATACAAAAAAGTAAATGCATAATCAGATAACACAGTACTCAACACACAATTTGATTATGGGGAAACCAAATGGTAAAAACCCCGATGGGAATTAGCACCCACAATAAACTATACTTGTTTGTAGTAATCCTTGTTAGAAGATATTTCAACCCTGTTAGGAGTTGTACAATACAATGCAATAAGTATAGTGACCTGGTTAAGGGTCGAACCTTGTTAGGAGTCTTTTACAAGTAACCCTATTAGGGGTGGTGGACTCACTATCCAAAAGCTCACTGCTTGATGGTGAAGGCTACAACCTTCTGTATAATAGATATGCACTATATCTGATGATGAACTATAGAGTAGACCTACTATTTTGATCAGTTCCAGTGTATTTCAATCTTTCACTTCTTCTTAACATAGAGTCTTGATGAATGAACCAACTCTGATAATCTGCTATGTACATCTTTCTTCTCTTTTCGTATCATTCACACTTAGCGTGTCACCTTTGACTTGTTATAAGTATCTTCCTCATAGTATGAGATCATGGGACCTATAAGATAACTCTTCATAACATTCTTGTCATCTCTACTAAGAATGCAAGCATTATTACAACCACGCAAGTATCAACCAAACAGATGCAATGCTTCACTAAGTCAGCCTCACCAATTTAACTCTAACTTTGCAATCTTCTTGAAACATTTTTGGTGCCCTTGGATTAATATCATCAACTCATAACTAAACATGAATATACACACACATATACAAAAGATAGGCACAACTCAAGAAACATGTGATATACGTTGGCCCTAAACCATTACACTTCCAGAACTCTAACTACCAATAACAGAATTACATAACTTTACTGAAACATCATATCTGGGTCTGCGTGTATGAACATAACATAATAAAAATGTCAACAACATGTATCTATCCACGAAAGTCTTCATATCATCATTATGATAAGTACATACATAATTACTACTGTGTATTATATGTTGTCATCAATGACAAACATACAATCAATCAACTGCTCAGAATCAAATCTCCAACAGTTTTCTATGTTTTATTACTTGCAGATTAATATAATCAGAATACTAATGATTTTTTGTTACTTTTGCTACAGATGAACAGAAACTTAAAGGTGTAGAAACTAGAGTTGAGGGTCAAAAGGGAAAGCAAAGAGATAAGAATCCAAAACAAGCACTCCAAGAAAATTCATAGTTCTATCAATTTGGAAAGTTTAGAAGAAGAACAAGCGTTATATGAGAATTTTATTAAAATCACTAACGCTTACAAAAGAAAGTTCCCTTCTCTAAATTGATTTTGTTCATTAAGTCCTTAAGTTGTGATTTTGTAAAATTTGATTAAGGATTTTAAATTTTTTGTCATTTCAATTGGTTTTTCTTTACTTTGGTTGTGGTGTTGACTAACTTGTTGGAGGAGAAAAAGATGGAACTATCGCCACTAGGTGAGTATCAAAAAAATAAAAAATCTCTCAAAAATATGCCTAGCCTTTGCTAGCTTTGGAAAAAGGTATTCTAATTAACAAGATTGCATTGATTAAATTGTGGCATTTCATTTGAATCTAGCTTAGTAGGGTCACCCTATTATTTTCCATTCCAAACAAGACATTAAGTATATGCTCTCAACTTTTTGAAGTTGATCAAAAAGCCAAAAGTGTTGCATTTGGGTGGTAGAAAGAAAGGGAGAAATTGAACCACACATTTCAATTCATTAAAAACATCCTTGTAAAGAGGTTAAAGATGAAAAAAAGTGTTTGAAGTTTTTGGAAGTAAGGAAAGAAATAGGGATATGCTCTTCACTCTTTGAGTGAATCAAATTCCCAAAATTACTTGACTAAGTTTAATTTTTGCTTTCCATGGACATGCTAGATCCATAGAGGGCCTACCTCCTGAAAATACCTTTACAAAGGTGGTGAGAGGGAATGACCCAAGTGGGATACACTCACTTTAGCCATGAGACTAATCCGACCCACTATAATCAAACACACTCATCCACAAAGGGGTGGTGACTAAGTTGTGTTGAGAATCTTCACTTCCTCGAGTAGTCCTATAGGATTGTGAAATATTATAATGTTGTGCATGTTGGAAGCCCTTGTAATGAGGGTATGAGAGACTCTTCATGGTTTAGAACAGAGGATAATTACAACCCGGTTAATTAGCAAGCTACTTTTTTAGAGCCATGTTTTATCACCAAATTTGACTTTAGGTAGATTGTTTGGAAGAATTTCTTGTGCAAGACCCATGAAAACATCAGAGAACATACACTTAGTGTGTTTTAGGGGTAAAATGACAATTTGATGTGTGTGTTATGTTTGTGTCTTAATTTTCAAGCAAGAATTCAATCCTACAGATCTGATCACAGACATTATAATTTTAAGTCCTTGAAAAATGTGAAAAACCAACTTGATCAGCAAAGTGACACGTACAGAAGGTTAAATAATTCCTATGATCATTCTTGTTACACCTATAAATTGAAGTTATGCCTGAAAGTATTGGAACAAAGCCTAGCTCACTAGAAATTAACGCTTGTAAGTTTTTAAATAACGCCTATAAATGGCTGAATACCACCTACAAACTACAGAGTGCCACTTACAACAATTCCAATTACTACCTATACAGTGAAAAGTCACGCGTGCACCTAACTAAAGTGACACTTAGAGAGAAAAAAAAGAAAGGAAATCAGGGGCATTTCCTAAGGGTTTGGAAAGATTTTGAAATTATATTTGGATACCTTCAGAGTTATTTCTATCCAGTGTAACAAATAGATCAGATTCTTCAAAAACATTTATAATGATGAATCTATTTGAGAAACAAATCAATCCTATGGTGGAGAATAATTATCAAAATCAAGATCAAAATCTCCATAGGAATAAATATGAAGAAGTAACTGAAGATGAAATATTGGAGGCATCGCAAGATCCCATGTTTATGGAAACAATGCAAATAATTTTGAAGCATGATAAAGAAACGTATTGCCTAAATTTAGCTCAATCAGGAGCTAAGCTTCCTCATAACTATGACACATCAACCTTGAGGAAGAATAAGAAAAAAAAAAAGGATACATCATCTAACACACCATAATTATGATCAATTTTTCCTTTTCTTTATGATCATGGGCCATCTATATCTTCATCTTCTTTATGAAAAGAAGCATTTAAGCACAACAAACCTACCTTGGATCAAGGGAAATTTCATGACCACCCTATTTATGATCAAGATAATAAAGAGAATGAAGATAAATGTACCACTCTAAAGAAAGATCTAATGCACAAATCTCTATCTAGAAAGGTTTCCCCTATAGCCTTTACTCCTTTCATCCTTCGTCCATCTCACAATGCTTCACAACTATCCAAAATTCCTCCACCAAAGCGCGAGCCTAATGATGATACTTTCCATGTTGACTATGTCTACCCTTAAGGGCTACCTCTAAAATAAACCCAAGATAACTTACATCTTTCTGTAAATCATTTCAATGATTCAAATATTTTAGACCCTAAGATATCATGTGCTTAAATGCCTATTCAAAAGGATTCTCCATCATTCCTCCAAACATTCCCCATGCATATCCAAACATATACATTTTCGTAGAAGTGGCTCCATGTCAAGATAATAATACAAAGAGAAAAGAAACAAATATCAATAAATATAAAGATCAAGATTCTATACAATCCCCTCCCATATTTTATGAAGGTCCGATATTCATAGAATCCTGTGATGATCCGCTTGCACCCTTTCATTTCTTCCAAGAAGATAACCCTCCACCTCAAGAGCTACATACCTCTTCACTTCCCAAGAAAGATCAAGATATTCCTCCACCTCAAGAGCTACATACCTCTCCAATTCCCAATAAATATCAATATATCCCTTCCACCATTTCCAATGAACATATTGAAAATCAAGAGCAAAGCACCCTCTCTACACCATCCAAGAATCCTTCTCAAGATCAAAGTATCCCATCAACTCCTTGTTATGATACTCCATATTCACCTCAAGCAACCATAAATCCTCCAAATTCATTTCATGATAATAAATCCCTTCAAATCTTGGTTGATCCTATCAAAGTTGTTACTATGAAAGTTCTTCATGATCCTATTGGTATAAAGATATATCTTAAAGATGAGAACCTCGACAATGCAGCTCATTCAAAAGATGTTGATATCCATTTCACACCTTATCTCCCTCCATTCAAATGCAACCATATGCCTTCACCATCCTCCTAATCCATTTTGGGTTCCTATGTCCCAAAGATAAAGTCTTCATCCCTTTCATCCATATTAGGTCCCTATATTCCTTCATCAATCATTCCTACCATCCCTAGCTCTCCATTCACTTTCCCTACCATGTATCAAGATCAATGAAGGAACACATACTTGAAGAATTTCCAAACACCAATCCATATTAACCCTCCATATTCTTTCTATTCACCCATAATTCCTAAGTCTTTTTGAAGCAATTTGGATGTGCAACATAAAAATCAGAAATACAAGAATCCACGTGTGTATAAAAATCACCATGTCCCATCTAATCTACATGTGAATGAAAAGAAAAAAATAAATATCCGAAAGGCTGCAAAGGTCCACCAAGCAAAATTAAAAATCAAAGCAAATGTGGGTTCCTAAATCCCTCATTGAATAAATGCATTCTAAAGCATCACAAAAGAAAGAAAAATCAATAGTTATGTGGATTCCCAAGTCACTTTTGAAATAATTTCACAGAAAAGAAAAATCAAAGTTGACATTCAAGCTTCCAAAGGCTTCCATTCCACCTCCTTCTCAACATTTTCCACTTTCCCAGTCTACTTTGGCTTCCTATATCCAAAAATAGACTATCTTGGCTACATCCTCACCTCCTTGATCCATTGTGTTAGCACTATAAAAATCTTGACGGAAATTTGCCTAGGTCATGAAAGTTCTCCCTTTTCTTGCTCTGTTCCCAAGCCCTAATTTCAAATTTTCTAGCCGTTGAGCAAGAAACCCTGAACCCTCATGGTCTTGTTATAAAATAGAGTTACCTTTTTCAGTCACTTAAAATCCTTATAAACCATGTGCTTTATGTTTCATATCAAATGGGGCTGTCCCTTTTAGTTTTTATTAAATCTAAGCAGGTGATGAATTAATTTTGTTTTATTTCCCTAAGTCCTAGACCCTAACCTATTTCATTACCTTTTTATATCTGCCAAGCATGTCCATTTTAATCCTACGGTTGGGTTAAAGGCTTGAAGCCAAGATGAATGAGATCTATCCATCAAGCCATTAATCCATGTGACCACGTGTCCAAGGTGGGTCATGTTCTACGTAGAGGGTAAAGGAAAGTGCAGTTATGTTGAAGAAGATCTAATGGTCAACTTAAAGGCTTAGAGATGAGATGCGCCCGATCTAACCTTTAAGCCATTAAGTTTGAGTGACACGTATTTTTGGCAGGCCAGGCTGAGGTCAAAAAGTAAAGTAAAGACCGATCAAGTGGGTTTTGATAGGATGGAGAGCATATTGCCTTAAAGGAAAAGTGATCAAGATCTATCCATTAAGGCATTGTGCCTGAGTGCCACATGTTTTTGCTAATGTCATCATCAAAAAATCAAAAGGAAGGTAAATAGACAGTATCTTCAAAGAGGACCAATGGTAGGTGTAAAGGCCTAATCAAAAGGTGTAGTCAAACTAACCTTTAAGGCATCACGCCTTATTGACAAGTGGATTGCTTGGTCAGAACAGGTCAGATGGCCAACATGATTTCTCAGGACCAAGTAAAGTGCCATGTTGATATCATTGGGACCAGCATTGCCGAGTTTTAACCAAAGTAAAGGATAGTTAAGTTGATTCTAATTAGATGGCTCACTTAATGACTTAAAGGAAAAGTGATCAGAATCTATCCATTAAGGCATTACGCTCGATTGACACCTGTCCTCCTGTGATCGTGGAGCTGAAGTAAGGAGAAGATAAATGGCGGATAAGTTAGAAAGGATCCTACAGTAGGTGTGAAGGCTTAGTGCAAAGTTGCTCGACATCTAGTCTTTATTCCATTGCACATGTGCAATGCATGGCAGACCAAATTACAAGCTTGGTAACTTAAAATAGATCGACGGTGGTGTTTCAAAGACCAATAAAGTTTGAATCTCAGTCGTCTAATTTGTTTTTTGCACCACCTATAGCCATTATCATAGTATTTCAAATATTTAAAAGGGTTTTTCATGGTGGTCAGCAAATATTTGATCTCATAGGCATTAATGACCCAATCTGATCTTATGGATTGACTATGCATATTTTTTGAAGACCAGAGGGATTGAGATTTGATATTCCGAGATGTATTTATGTCCAGACTTGACAGAAAAGGGTTTTATATTAGAGGATAAATTCATTTAGCGGTGCCTGGTCATTTTTGCATATATGTGAGCTACTTTTAGAGTCATGCTTGGGAATTCTTTGATCTCAGGGTACTACACTCACATCCATGGACTATGGAAGCTAATTTCTAGATCAAATTAGAATTGCATAGAATGAAGGGAGATAGGGTTTCAACTTGAGAATAAGAATTAAATGCTTGATATTATTGGTTGTAAATCCTAACCGTAAATGGTGAGAACCTTATAGCATTCTTGTTCCTATAAAAGAATATTCAAGACCATTTAGGATGAGATGGAATTTTATGCCACAACAAGTCTTTGTAAGCTTTTCATGTTAAATTAAGACTATTAGTGGTCTTTTGGCTCTGATTTCTCATGTTTAGATGTTTTATAAATAAGATTTGTTTGTATGTCCTTGCATTTTGTGAATTCTTATTGAATTGTAATTTCTTGAGTTTGATCTCTTGTACTTATTTGGGTTGATTGTTAAGGACTTTCAGTCCATCACTCATTAAGGTAGAGGGTCTAATTGCTTTAGGGTTTCTTTCAGAGAGAATTAAACATCCTTAAATAATTTAGTGAGTAAAGGATTGAGGTGAATTATATGATTACATCTTCTTTTAGGAAGTGTGAATTATGTATGTAAGGCATAGTCAAGTTCAGTGATCATTTGCAAGATTTACATTTGATGAATGTTGTTGTTAAGAGTCTTTGCATTAAAGTGACTCCATACCCACTTGATAGGGCTTTGGTCTGACATGTTATATTTGTGGTTCTCATCCAATTTTATAAAAACTATTACAATCTATGAGTTTTATATTACATCCACCATTCCTTCTTGCTTATAAAGTTGTTATAGTTTGAAAGGCTGAAGATAGGTAATACCCACCTGAGTTTGTGGACCTCAAAGTGTAGAAGGTTTTAAGACCTTTTTGCACCTTACTTTTTCTTTTTGTTGAATTAGTACATGGGTTTATAGAGGAATATACCTAAGCCGTAGGTATACCAGGATCATCAAGAAAATGAACTAACAAAATGGCGACTCTACTAAGGAGACTTAGCACAAAGGAATTTTGAAGGCTTATAAAATCAAGGTGAAAATTAACCTATCCACTAGAGACTAAGAGATAAGTTTTTTGAGGTGAAGTCTCATATTTTAAAATCCCAAGTTTTTTGGGTGGCGACTCAAAATCTGGTTGGCTAGTGTTTCAGATAAAAGGTATAGTGTTGTGTTACATATTTTTAGTCAAGATATAAGAAACTATGAGAAACACTAGAGTGTACATGAAAGATCATCCAAAATTTGAACTAGAGAGTGGGCTTCCTAAGCCTGCTAAAGGAAATTTGTCAAGAAGAATTGATTCCACAGCTGGAAGTCCTTGGAAACCTAAGGCTTCAAGGGTTAGTCATCCTTTGGATACTGTCCCAAAAAGAAGTAATACTCCTTCTCCCAACCGTGAATCAAATGGTGTTAGTTTCTTTGACAATATGTTTGATACTCCCATCCAAGAAGATATATCTCAATAAAAGGTTGTGACTCGGGTTTAGATAGAAAGGATAATGAGAGGAGAAACAATAGAGCTTTCAGACCTAGAGATGTTTCAAACATTGAAACTTCTTCCCAAAATACAAGAAATAACCTATTTTTACAATATGATCCTTATGACGAAGCAATAAACCAAAGATAAGTAGACCTTATAAATCTTGAAGATTCTACAAATTCTTATATTAATTTTCCTAATCATGATCTATTTTTTGGTAGTAATGATTCCTTGACAAGATAAATACAATAAAAATGATTCTAAGGAAAAGAGTATAAAAGGAAAAAGAGAATGAGGTTATGGAAGTTGTGATTGAGAATGAAGACTTATAGAGACAGTCGACACAACTTAAATTGATGAATCAAGGTGTGGGTTAGAGATATAAGAGTCTAAATAAGGATATCTTTGGTGATGTGGATTCCAAAAGGAAGGAGTGTAAAGAGAGGGAGAGAAATTTAAATAGAAGATAGATGGAGGAAGAGCCTATGATCTAAAAAATTATTGATTGGGAAAATGAAAGGTCTTCAGGGCCTAAGGCTCCTTTACAGGATCCTCATTCAAACAATGCAAGTAACCCTAAATTAGACAAAGGTAAATAGAAGGTTACTGGTATAGACATTAGTGAGCCCAAACCTATAGTAGAGGTATCTCAGGGTATGTCTTTACTAGAAATTGAGCTAGAAAAGTAAAAGATGATATTGCCAAATAGTTGGAAAAGGCTGAACTAGATGCTGCTGCTGCAGAAATGAAGAAGAAAATTACTTTCCTTTAGTCTACTATAAATCCAAAGGCAGTTAATACTACTACTAATACTCAGAGTAGTAGTGGATTAGTTCCTAAGGTGCAAGCAAAAAATACTAATAATAATACCATGGGATCTAGTTCACTTTAGGTTACTGCAAATCAGGCCTAGGGTCTTGGTACAAGTGGCAAAAATTAGGGACCTAGTTTTCAGAGGAGACCTATGCATTTGGAGACATATAGAAAATTATATTTTGATGGTATTCCAGGCCAGCCAAATGACATTCCAAATGAAATAATGGATAAACTCCCTAAAATTAGTGGAAATAATGTAATAACTAGTGAAGAGCACCTAAAATATTTCTCTGACAAGATGAATGACTATCAAATTGAGCATGGGGATATTGTTATGATGTTATTTATATAATCCTTAATTGAAGATGCTATAATTTGGTATCATGGCCTTCAGGGATTGTTTTAGTGGTGATTATTTTCTAATTGGCGAATATGTCCCGTCGGGCGTATAGAAATTGGCAAAAAAATGCTTAGTATACTGGTTGACTGGTTCACCCAGATTTTATAAAAGACACATATAGTGGTCAAGTTGTTTGCCACTAGTTGTACATAATTTCACTATGATAGTCATGTTGTTCACCCATTTTTATATTGTATATTTTACTATTATTTTCCACCAATTAAGGAAGGGTCTATTGATTGAGGATCACCATTTGCCAAAGGCCCATTGTCCCAAGTAATTTTTTTTTTGTACTAGGACCCAATTCGCCATGCATCATAAATAAGTGTGTCCCAAATTTCTACCCTATTCTCCTAGTCAATTACTTGAAATTACACGAGGTTCTCCAAATATTAGTTGTTATCATTTGAAATTGTCGGCCCCTTCGCCAAAATTTAAAATAAGCTTTTGTATATAAGGATAGTTTCAAGAGATTTAGTAGTAAAAAAAATTAGTTGATTCTAAGCTCACAATTATGATCAGTAGCGAACCAGAATGACTATGAGTCCATAGTATCTTATTCAAGTAAATTTTTATTGCAGTCTTAATTTTTTGGAGATGTCACCGTCAAAGTTAAATAGGAAGAGGACCATTGAAGGTGGAGATGTCTAAGAGAGGCCAAAGAAATGCAAAAATATATCTTCATACTTTGGTGGGGGTAGACACAATGGTGTTGGTCAAAGTGAGGAAGGTACACCATCAGAGGAACCTGTACAACTTCAACATTCTCAACTTACATAGGAGTCTATTCAACAAATTAGGGAACCTAATAAATCTGGTGACGAAGTTGCGGAACCTAATATCTCTGATGAAGATGACCTTGAAGATGAATTTCAAGTAAATAACTAGTACCAGGATGAATCGATCGACTTCGGTGATGATGATGGTTCAATTAACAGTAACATTAAAGGGAGAGGAAAATCAAAAGAAAAAACTGATCGTCAATGGGAGATGTCCAAGAGATTTAAATTTGATTGGGCAAAAAAGTATCCATTCATTGAACCCGTGGAAAATCCAATTGTAGGTGAGCTACCAATAGAATGAAGATGTAAGATTTGTAGTTAGAAGTATAAAAAGGAAAAGTGGTTGCATCTTAAACTAGACACCATAGAGAAACATGTTGGTGAGGTTTACGAAACCTCAACTATAGATGGAAAGGAAATAAAAGTGGTAAGATATAAAAAAAAGGAGAAATGTCAACATAAAAGGAATGTTGAGGAATATTATTTGTTTTAGAAATTTAAGACGAAGCCTAGTGATGTTCAAGGTTCTATTAATGCAATTTTTGCAAAAGAAAGTGAAGTAGAAGAAGGCAAAAAAGTTGTTCAATTAAGTAATGTTTTACATATTTTGAGCAGAGGTCGTCCAATGACAGACTATCTAGAAATGAGTGGTTTGTTACACTTTCTGAAAGTTCCTAGCTATCCTATCACTCATTTGTCAATAAATAGTGGATAGGAATGGGAAAGTTGTATTTCCCAAGTTAAAATAGAGGATGTACAGAGAAAAATAAGAGTTAAACTTTATTGCATTGTCCTTAGATGAAGTTACAACAATAGATAATATGGCATGGGTATGCATGTATGTTTATACTATACAAAATAATGTCTGCCAACCACATCTACTAACTATTGTGAAATTGAGGGACAATGCGACATCAGAAAGTTTATTTAAATTAGTAAAGAGCCATTTAATTGAATATGGAGCCATGGATGAATTGACAATAGCGAAGAAGTTGGTCTGTGTTGGAGCAGATGGAGCTTCAATAATGCAAGGTCAAAGGATTGGTCTTTTCACAAAGATGGAGGCTTCTTGTTCACCATATGTTGTTGGCATTCACTGTATGGTCCATGGGATTAATCTTTCTTTTAGAGTTATAAAGAAGTTTCCTTTAGTAAACAAGGTTGAAGATTTAGTAAGAGAGTTGTACTCATATTTTTTTCAAAGTCCCAAACATTTTAGGGAATTTCAACACTTTGCTGATAGAATTACCAATAGAAACAAGCTTCTACAAGATGTTGATACCAGATGGATCTCTTTGGATGGACCAGCGCATCAATTTTTTTTTGAATATCAATCTTTGATTGGACTTATGTATGAAAATCACGACAATGCAAAAAATCAGAGATGTAGCGACCTACTTCAGAGGTTAAGCAATATAGAGACACTTTTGAATTTAGCATCTCTTCTTCCCATGCTAGAAGAAATGACGTTCATTATGAAAAAAGCCCAGCAAAGAGCCATGGATATTGCAGAATATTCCCATTTGCATAAAATTTCATGCCAAGCCCTCGATAATCTCTATTGAAATGACCCAAATTTATCCGATGAAAAATTTCATCACTAGCTGAATCTAACAGATTTGGACAATCCTGATAATTATTTAAAGATCATTGAAAATGGAGATTTATGTGTTTGTGTAAGGGGATTTTAGATACCAATGTACTACAGTGCCCCAAAGAAGCGAGCTACAAGAGTTACAAGGGAAGAGTTTACCAAGATCGTCGAGTCTATAAAAGCTAATGCAATGGACATAGCCTATTATGTTTCCACTAAAATAAGATCCCAATTCCCATTTGAACAACTGTTTGAGGCCATGAAAATTGTGTTTCCTCAATATTGGTGCTTAAACTCTAAAGAATATTATCGTAATAGGCTGTTAACTTTGATAAAGGAATTTTGCAAATCTCTAGAATTCAATGTAGTGACTATCAATGGAATTTTAGATGAGGGTCTTCTTAGAAAACAATCAGGAACTTTTGCAAGTACTATGAAGCATCAATATCAATTAATGCATAACCAACATGAAGAGGGCTCAACAACAAGGCTTTGGACAGAACTAAAACATAGCACAATGTTGCGTGATGAAATTTTAGAGTTCTTCAAGCTTGCTAATATATGTCAAACCATGATATTGGGTTTGGTGGAGGATGAGAGATTTTTTAGTGCTTTGGGATTCCTAAAATCAAAGCTAAGAAACAAACTAGACAAGAATTCAGAAACATGCTTGAGGTTCTACACATCTAGGTATGATGTCAATACTTTTCCTTATCAAAAAGCAATTGAAATTTGGAAGAAAAGATGCAAAAGAAGAGGGTTGGGCAACACCATTAACCAATCTCTGACTTTGAGTGGGACAACTATAGGTGGTGATGGGAGTGGGATTCATACAAGCAGAGGTCAGAGTGAAGAAGAAACAAATGAAAATGAAGACAACAATGAAGGAACTGGAATACCAAAATTAGACGATGATGACGATGCAAAGATGAATTTGCAAATTTAGGAAATTTATGCTAAATTAGCAATAGAAATCAATAGGTATTTTTTGAAATTATTAACTACTATATCCTATCATTCAATGTTCATTTTATAAAATTAAGAATGTATTATGTTTCATCATTATTATTTGAGAACAAAGAGTATCATTACTATAGTTTGTATCGTATCATCAATGATCATTCATATTTGAATTTGAAATTCTTGAATGAAATGTTGTATTCCAATAGCATATAACATAGTAAATCAACTAAGAATAACTGAATAAATTAGAGTAACTCAATGTACATTAAATTATAAAACATGAAATTTAGATAGAGCTCAAATTGTTTTGTATTAATTTGCAATACATTAAAATTTACAGTAGTTCAAAATTCAGAGAAATCTATGTAGGCCACTCCAAACATCCTTTGATGGTAGAACAATTTGGTTCATAGTATAGTCACACTCCTGCAACTTCATTAGCAATTCATATGTGGAAGTGCAAATTGATAACATTGTTGCTTCTAAAACTCCATTCAAAGTTCTCACTAGTTTGAGGAAATCCATGAATGTATCAGGAGATATTTTTGTAGGAAGAAAGCGTAAATCAGTATTTATTTTGTCCTGCAACCTTATTTTGTAAGTTTCTCTTCCAATGAACTTATTTGCATCAAATCCCTTAGGCAAACCAAGACTTTCCCAATTCGCTTTGCTTTGTTCCATATTTGTGATCTTCTTCTTAGCTTTTTCATCCAATTCATGTACTTCATGTAGCTTCTCACATTTTTGAATGATACTTGATACCTTCACTGAGGCATCAAGGCGGGTGCTAATTCCCTTGTTTGATAAATAACTATCACTCTTACTGTAGAGTTGTTGCATAATATCTTTTTCTTTCTTTTCTTTCTTGACAACATACATGTTTTGTTCAATGTTCTTATGGAGCTTCAAATAACATACTCTCATACTTTTAAGCATTTTAAACCACTCACACAAGCTATGAGACATCCCCAATATATGACCCCAAATGCGTTCTTTAGTAATATTCACTAAATTATTACTATTATTTGTTAAAGTTTGAAATGTATTATTGGCCTTCTTTAGTTCTTCTGCCATTTTTTCACAATTATTTTTCTCTTCCATTGCTTTGCGTTCCCAATGATTGGCTTTATCCACCTAAGAGTCCAATTTATTTTTCATTTCCTAGTTGGAGGCAACAATACTCTCCATGATTTTAAATAAATTTTGTGAAGTGACTCTTTCTTCCTCTAGTTTTTTACTAATTTCTACCAATTTTACCCTCAGTACCTTCAGCTCTGCCTTCTCTTGTTCCTTCACTATTTCCTCTGCATGTTCCTACTCTATATTTACTGATGTAGAGGTCAATTTTTTAATCTTTTTCTATAATTCTTTCAAACTATTCTCTGAAGCTTGCCTCTTTACTTTTTCATTGGCAATGTCTGCCTATAAATTTTCTATATTTTTCTCATGCTTAATTTTCTACCTTTCCATCTTTAGCAGTGCACTTTAGACCACTTGGTTTGTAGACTTTGACATATTGATTTTTTCCACATTTTTAACATTGGAAAAATCCATTTGGAGAGCGCTAACTTGAAATTCAGATGGATCTATCTGACTCTCTGGTGGGTTTCCATCTTTTTTTGGTAGAATAACAAACATGAACTCCATCATGTCTCTGTATGGGTCATATGTTGGAAAAAAACCTGTTGGATGTAGGTTGTTCCTCTACAGCTGCAGTAAGGGCACCAGTCTGCAATGTCTTCTTTATTTCCTTATTCTTGGTTGTTGTTTTTGCAAATTTATTATAGAAATCTTTGAAATGAAAATCTGGTGTTGCAGAAGGATTTGATTGTTTGAAAGGTGAACCAGAGCTTGTAACGCCTATTGATATAACTAATGTTGTTTGAGGATTTAAAATTTTAGAGGGTTTTTCTAAAATTGAAAGTGCAAATAGTTCTTTAGGATCAAGTGTTAATGATCTGGAAACCTTTTTCTTCTTGACACTATCTTCTTCTATGGGATTCTGTGTAGATTCTATTAGTAATAACTGAGAGGCGGGGGGGTGAATCAGTGGCCTCAAAAATTAATCCAATTTAAACTTTAATCCACCAATCAATACTTCTCAAATTATTAATTCCCTACAAGATGTATGCCTTTGAAATACTTGAAACAAATAACTGTCTGTCGGTTTACCTTGTCTATCCTTATTCTCCTTGATAACCAATAAGTAGTAAACTATATTTACCAATACTCAGTAAATATGTAGAGTATAGCAGTCAATCCATAAATGCATATGTAGAATGTAAAACAATAAATTAATGAACCATACACATATAACACAAGGATTTTAACGTGGAAACCCTATTAAAGGGAAAAACCACTGGGACTGGTACCCCAAATTTTCACTCTTCTGAAGTGAGCCCTATTAGGAGCCAACCTTGTTAAAGGTTACAAACACACTGTTAAGTGCGACCTTGTTAGAGGATTTTTATACATAGGTTGTCACTTAGT
>MU228302.1:529342-545848 GCA_018584345.1 Thuja plicata
GATATGGTAGGACATGGGGAGGATGTGTGCATCCATACACTCTAATCATAGTGAAATTCTCCTCTAAAAAGAAGTCTCCCCAATTGTGGTCACCTTCCCACTTATCAAAATACTCACATGGTCTCAGTAGTTGTAACACCTTCACTAGAAGTCTAGTTTTGTTGACACCCAAGCTCTGCATCAAAGGGTAAACAATCCAGTTCTCAAATCTGCAAAAATCACAGTCCTTGGAAGTGAAATTCCTTATCTTAATCCAAAATTGGACAGGATTAGGCTGGTCATGAAAAATTCTTTGGGGGTTTAAATTGTTTACATCCATGATGCCATAATTAAAATGTAATAAAAGATGCATCAGAATAGAATAGTGTAAGAATTTGGGATCTTTATCCTTCTTCTGTATGGCCACAAACCCTTCATGCATCTTGTCAATGATATATTTAATGTAATCATAGCTGGTGTTGGAATGCACATCTTGTAAATCCAAAACCATCATCAAAATTCCATCATTTATCTTCTCAGCTCCTCCATCCCTACCCAGCACCTTACACAAAGCATATGAAATGTATTTGATATAAAAATGTAAATCCTTGAAACAATATGGTGCAGTTCCTGGTCAAGGGACAATATGGTTTCTGACCTCTTTTAAGGATATATTTTTGTAAATGATTCCTAGCAATCCCAGGCTGTAACCTGTATCTTTCCTCTTGCTTTGTGAGGTTAATTTGAGTAGACATAGTACTATACAAGCCAAAGGCTTGCATAAAAGAATTCCTATTTAGAATTAACAATGCAGTACCATCATTCTTTTTAATTATCCTTGACAAGGAGTCATAGTGGTTTGCTAGACCTAGAAACAAGTCTACATCTACGAAAACATCAGGAACAATTAACCTAGCCAAACCACTAGTCCAAGGGTTTCATATTGGTATGGTCTTATCAACATTCTTATAAAAGTAATTATAAAGAGAAAAACCTGTAGACCTTGGTGTCTGGGCATCTCTGATATTGCAGTTCTCATCTGCCAATATGTTGGCATTTTCCCTCTTGTTTTGTGTAGATCTAGGTAATAGCTTTAAAAAATCATCAGAGAAGTTCCTCTTTCCCTTAGCATCTTCATCCACATCATCTCTCTTCCCATTGGTAGATGCCACACTAACTGCTTTACTCATTTTGTTTTGTTCTCCACTTCCTTTTCACTGATATTGGAGTAAATCTTCTCCCAGGACACCTTACCCTTCTCTATGCACTGAAGATAATTCAAGAATTCTAAAAATTGAATAATCACCCTAAAATTGATAAAAAATTTACTGAATTAACAATTCTTTCTTCTTAGACACAGAAAACCTAGCAAATTTTCCTCTCTAAAATTTTGGATGCATGATGAATGAAAATAAACCTAAGATCATCCCTTTATGGTAATTTTACAAAGTACTTAGCTCATTATTGAGGAATCAATCAATTCTACCTTCAAGTTTACATGCTATGGTATTAATTGAATTCATGAATGTGACTGGAAATCAAATTCAAATGAGTACTTTTCAGAAAAAACCCTTATAAAATTCAAACAAAATAACATTTTGATATGATTGGCTCTTTATTGGACATCTTAGCTACCTTTTTCACACAGTCATTAATCCTCTTCATTCCTATTGGTCGATAAATCTCCATATTGTCATGTCATCAACTGCCATTTAATTTTTTCTCATCATAACTATCACTCTTCATATCTGGCGACCTAGCGACTATGCATTATCTCCTTGTTACTGATCAAATCTCTTAACTCTAATTTCTTCTGGAGATCTGGTGACTGCGTGATTCTTTTCACCTTGGCTTAACTGTAGTTTACTCTTGGCGATCACACACCTAAAAGAATCTAAGTCGCTAGAAAAATAGCCTAACTCTGAGTTTGTTTGGAGACCCTGCGACTACAGTTACCTTTTCATCTATTAAACTCTGATCACTAAGTCTCTAAATGCTTCTTTTGTTTTATGAGACCCTGTGATAACCCTTAGTCACTTAATTGTTGAATAAAACTGCTCTTTAATATTTCCTTTGGAGACTTAGCGACAAGGCTTATGAAACTTTATTTTATCATTTCATTTTAAATTCAATTTAGAGACTACGCGACTAAAGCTTAATCTCATTGTCGCAAGAACATTTTTACTCTGTGCAAATTTTATAGAGACTTAGTGACTATCGTTGATCTTATCTTATTCTGCATCTGATGGCTCCGTCAAGTCACTGAATACATTTTTGAAACCCTAAAACATTTGGAGACTACGCAACCATAGTAAAATATATACCTTTACATATTTAGTCTCTTAATCGCCAGATAATACTTTTCCATTTGGAGACCACGCAACTGATGCCTTTTGCTTCATTCATTTTGGACATGTTTCTCACCTTTACTTGTTTGTCTCCAAGTCGCTAGAAGAATACTGACTTATCAATTTTGACCAGTGACTACCCGACCACTATATATTTCATTTCAATTTGCAGTTTGTCACCAAGTCTCTAAACCTTTTACTTAACTGACCTTTTATCTAGAGACATGGCAACTAAAGCCTTTTAACTTATCATTAACTATGCTCTGATTTGGAGACTTTACAACTGAAGGAATTGCTAAGTCTAGTTACAATCTACTGACTGCAGTATATATTGCGTGACACCGTGACTTAACCCTTTTGTCTCCATGTTTCCAGATCATGTTTTCTCCATTGGGAGACTTGACGACAAAGGCTTATTGCTAAGTCTCATGACTTATAAGGTATATTATTTTCTTTTAGAGACATCCCAACTAAAGTGAATTGCTAAGTCTCCTTATAAAATGGAATGTTTGTTTATAATTAGGAGACTGGGTGACTAATCTTAAAAAGCACATGACTTTTTTTATAACTTAAGCTTTTCAAAAAGTAACTCAAAAATATAAACTAGATTAACATATCTAGGGTTTTTTAACACTTGTGCATATAATGAAACCTAAGATAGGGTTTTTTACCATTTCTCTAGATTTTGACCTAAAAACATGGAACTTTCTTAGGGACCTTGTAGCTTTGGACATATTTTCAGAATTTGTGCACTTCTTAGTCAGGAGGATATCAAAAAGTTTTAGGGTAAACACCAGAACTGGGAATACAACCAACAGATGTCATAATGTTTCATGACAACTGTTCAACTGAATTTTTTTCCTTAGTGGAAAATTTCTCCATCTCTTTTGTAATGTCATCCCAGCTATCCTTGTTTTTCAACTTCTCTAGCAATGGTTTACTTTCATGTTGAAATAAGTTTGTAGAGTTCTTATTAGCAACAAGCATTGTTTGAATAATGTTGAGTGGATCATACTTCCAGTACCACTCTAAATCAAATTAAAAAATTTCTAAAAAAAAATTTTCCACTTTGAATGCCTTTCTCTCAATTGTTAAACCCTCCAATTTAGATAGGTAAGGAAGGGAATTTTATCTTCTTCGACTGGCTAGCGAAGAATCTATCTGTTCTCTCTAGTTGTAGTACATATTCTACTGCAAACACCCTATCTATCACATGCATTGGAAGTTTGTGAGGTTGTAGTTCTGATCTGTAAAACCTTAGCACAATGTATTCTTCCATTAAGTACCAGTCAGCCAATTGAATTGTGCTTCCAAGTTGGATGCAATCCCTACATGAAGCAAACAATCTGGGCATTGGAGTGCTTGTTATTTTTTTGTACAATGGTGCCAAAAAGAATCCTACAAAATTATAGTAATTCCTTCTATTATCATACATCCTTATCTGATGTGTCCAGTTATATATTGGAGTACCTGTCAGTCTTGTCCCACTCTAAATTTTGAGCTTGTTGTCATTTCTCATTAATATTGCAGCATGCTTGGCTAGCATAAGATAACACAAGTAGTTTTTGAACCTAAATGTCTTATAATTACATCTTTTAAACAATGCTTATTTGTTATTGCATCAATTAAACCACGTGTCCAACAAAATTATATCTTACTGGTTCATTGACACAATGGATATACCATAATCAATTGAAGAATGTTGGCACCCACTTCCCTATTGTTTAACAGTCCTAGGAAAAATGCTAGCGAGGATATAGTATCCTGAACCCATGGCACAAAAATGTTAAAATCATAAGGAGGCTTATGGTTCTGACCCAATGAAGCCTTTGGCTCTACAACTATTAGACCCTTTATAAATGAATCTTTTGCATTTGGTGTGACTGCCTCATATTGCTTTTCCAGCAATTCAAGGTCAATATGGACATTACAGTTTTGTTAGTCAAACCCTAGGTCTAGCAAACTAAGAAATCCTTCCTGCTTTATTGATAAAATTTCTTTGTGATTATTTTTATTCACAATTGCCTTTCTTTCTTCATCATAATTTTCTGCACAAATCAAGACAATTTTTGGGCAAGGGAAAACTTTGGGTAATAGCATGCAACCCAAACCTACATCCCACAAAGAAAATTTATTTGGTTTTGCACCTATCACTGGATTAAATTTCATAAATTGAGACCTCTTTGGCCTAGTTGTCTTATTGCATAATGTATCTTTAATTGATATAACTCTCCTTTCACCATTGATAGCAGGATCATAAACATCGTGATACTCATCAGTAAAACCAGGGATTTCTACTAGTTTGTTGTAGTCTATTAAAGTTTTCCCATCTGCTTGCCCTTGGCCTTGAGTTTTCGCTTTCTCCATTGTTCTTTGGAATAATGAAAAAACACAGAATCACATATATTTACTAACAAAATCAAAGATAATAAATAACTAATTAAGAAAACCATAATTTAAGAAAACCTCAATTAGACATGCAAGAATTTCAAAATCAAGTTAAGCAAAATTTTTGACATTACAAAATTGGGATGCATCAGGCTAGATATCTTACCCAAAATTAAATTTTGAAATCTAGATAGATAGAATTTAGAATGGTGAAGGCTCTCACAATTATAGTCTTGAAATCTTTGACAATGGTTCAACAGTTCTTTTTAGCTCTGCTTCTACGAGTCGATAGGGTTTTAAAAAGGAAATGTTAAAAACCTTTCATTAAATGTAACATTTAAACCAAAGTTCCAGAATCCTTTTAATGTTTTATCTTCACATGATATAATGGTACGTAATCTAACAATAAGAAAAGTATGTTAGCTATAAAATGGCGACAGGAAATGAAGCTTTACCATTGATGTATGATCATCGAACGGTCAAAAAAAAAATCCTTAGATGACAGGATGTTTTCATTTAAGCCTTAACTTTAAGGCATTATTCTATTGAGGTAATGAATATATAATGATGTCACACATATCTGTCATTGAAAATTGAAAGGATCCATCTAAGCAGCTATTAATTAACATTACTTTAATTGATGTCATCTACTCATCACCATTAATTAATATTTCTATCTAATACTACCGAAGATTGCCAAAATAATTCTTCTTTTTCAGTGTCACAAAATGAGGTCACAGACTCACATGACCATTGGATTACAACATATCAATGACCAAAGGTGAATTTCGAGACTATTTTTGGTCTTCATAATCTTTACAGGAAAATATCAGCGGAATCATGACACGTGGTATGATTGATCATTGGCTTATTGGTATGATCAATCATACCACGCGTCATGATTCTATAGAGAGTTTTCTATAAAGATTATGAAGACCAAAAATAGGCCCAAAATTCACCTTTCGCCATTGATATGTTGTAATCCAACAAACATGTGAGTCTATGACATCATAGTGATGGGACATGATGTAACTTCAACATCAAATCAGAACCATTGGATTAAGAGAGATGAAAGGTGGAAGGTGCATTTCAGATGGAATGTGGTGAGATAACTCCTTTACTGAAAACTCTCTCTGGAATCATCACACATGTCATTGTTTGAGAATGAAAACTTAGGAGAATGAAAATTTAATAATTATTTCCAATTATTAAATCACCATACCAACTATACAACTATTGTATTAAATCGCCAAGCTTATATGTATTTTTGAAAAACATTCGCCATGAAAAATAAATTAATTACAATATTTGGAAAATAATTTTGTCATAATTTATCTTTATAAGCAAGCCTGATTCACCAATTAAATTAATAATTTTCCTATTAAAAATATTTGTAGTCACCATATTTTTATAAAAATGGTATACATTATTAAAAAACTTGCCACCAAATATCCATAATTTGAAACACAATTAGCCATCACTATTAAAAATTTTCCCTCCAAAAAACATGTGATTCGCCATGATTTTATACTTTTTAGGAGGGGCGGGGGGGTTTCTTAAAGCTATCCCTGTTGGCCTTGCTAATGGGAGCATCAGTTCATGGAATGAATTTACACAATACTTCAAGGAACAATATGGTGATCAAGTGAATTTTGGCTATATTTTGAATGAACTCAACAACATCAAGAAGTTTCAAAATGAAACTGTATCCGACTTCAATAGCAAATTTCAGAAGGCCATGCATAAATTATTCCAAGTGCTAAGGTTAGATGAAAATGTATGTCTTATCACATATTGCAATGCCTTGGATAGTAATATTTCCTATCTTGTAAGGGATAAGAACCCTTGTACATTAAGGGATGCTTTCAAGATGGCAGTAAATATTGAAAGTAATAGAAGGACATCAGGTAAAATTGGGAAAAGAGATGATGGTAGGTTATGGAAAGACTCTAAGGGTCAATCTAGTAGGTTTCCCAAAGAAGAAAAATAAAATGATAAATTTGATAAACTAGTCTCTGCAATCAAGGACCTAACTACTAAGGTAGATAAAAATGAGAGAGGCTTTTAGAGTAACAAACAACAAAATTAGGGGTTTGAGAAGCCTTACACATTGCAGGACATGTCTTATAAAACAAATTGGAAGGATGGTAAACCTCTGTCAGAGGGGCCAAGTAATAAAGGTACTCTTGATCAGTTAAGGAGAAATAATGTACATAATTTAGAGAGTATTTCTTGGCGTTCTCCCTATAATATGCTACATTTTCCTCTTGAATGTGCAGTTGCCCAAGATTCGGTAGGGTCTGCTGAGAATGAAGATGATCAGAGTGATCATGAGGAGGAGGTACCTAAATTCAATATTTTCATGACCTACCCTCAAGAGGAGAGTAGAGAGAATTATACCATAAATGTTGCTAATTCAAAGGATGAACATTCACAACTAAGAAGACCTAGTGATGAAGAAGTGAGATCTCTCTCTGTTGCTGCAATTGCTCAAGCTAGTAGTGCTTATAATTTAAGAAATAGAAAAGTGGATAGGGATAAGGGAAGGAATAATTTATTATTTATAAAAGAAAGTCCTAATGAACCCCCAATCAAAAATAAAGATAAAATTCAGATGGAAAGCAAGGGTAAGGATTCTATTGGAGATGTTTTGATTTTTCTATCTTTTGACATGAAACATACTCTATCTCAAATGAAGGTGTCAGTACCTTTACTTGAGATGCTAAAGGTCAAGGAGCATAGAGAGGAAACCTTCTCTTTGCTCAAAGATATAACAGATGATGGTGTTCCTAACATAAGCATTATCAAGAAAAAAATGAGTTGATGGGGAGCAGGAGACTCCTAAAACCTATGTAGGGAACATTATTACTCAGGAGCCATTACAGGTTGATCCTTTTTATGTCACATTGCTGGTGAATGACCAATTCATAAGATATTTTATCATAGATTCTAGTGCAGTAGAAAATGTGATTCCATATGGTGTTATGAAGGAATTGGGTTTAAAATTTGACACATCTTATGGAAGGTTTTTTTCTATGGACAATCAGGAGGTACCTGTGGTTGGAAATTTAAAAGGAATTAAAGTGAAGATTGCTATTTTTCCTGAGGTTACTTTTAAAATGGATGTGGTTTTGCTTGATACACCACCATATTATGGTATGTTACTATCTAGACAATGGGCAGTGGCAGTTGGAGGACATTTACAATTGGACCTATCATATGCTACTATCCCTATAAATGGGAGTGATGTTAAATTGTATAGGAAACCAAGAGCTCCAGTGATAATTGAAAGGAGGGATCCTAAGGATCTCTATTGTTTTGTTGATGTTGATATGGAAAGTTTTAGAATAGAGCAAGATGGATCTAAAGTTGAAAACTAGGACCCAATTGTGAAGGAGTTACAATCACACCCAAATGAGATATGGAAGATGTACTTTTATGGTGCATGCTCCAAGGAAGGATCAAGAGCTGGTATTGTTTTTATATCTCCATTAGGTAGTACATTTAAATATTCATTCCTCTTAGCTTTTCAATGCACAAATAATAATGCAGAATATGAGGCATTGTTATTGGGCTAGTGGTTTCCATAAAGCATGGCATAAAATTGTTAAGAGTATTTGGGGACTCTAATTATATATTTCCCAAATTAAATCCCTATATGCTGCTAAAAATGATAGATTAAAATTGTACAAACATGCAGTATGGGATAAGATTGAGTTCTTTGATGCTTTCCAAATAGAATGGATATAGAGATCTAAGAACATTATGACTGATTTCTTAGAAAATTTAGCCATAAAGATAATAATATAACTTTGGTTGGGATCTCTACTATTGAAACCAAGATCAGGCTTGCAATTCATGATAATGTATACAGTTGGAAAGTTTTTGAAGATAACAAGGATATTGTCTGGTTCATTCAATTCTTGGATGATTATGAAGGTCAAACAATTGATTGCAATGCTTTAGTTGAAACCATAAATAAAAAGCAAACTATTTCTGGGACTGAATTTGTTCAGTTGCCAACAAATGTCATACCTAAGGGTTTGGTTCAACTAGAGGGTATTTTCAATGACAATGATGGTCATTTGCTTAAGAGATCTAATGTCAAAATGGATAGTGTTGAAGAAGTGAATTTAGGGTCAGAGACTATCCCTAAAATGGTATACATTGGAAATAATTTAGACCCCCACATAAGAGAAAATTTGATCATTTTATTAAAGAAGTACAAGCATGGTTTTTCTTGGTCTTATGAAGATCTTAAAGCATACAAGGAGGATCTATTTTAGCATGAAATTCCTCTAAATCCTTATGTTAAACCTTTTAGACAAAGTTAGAGACCTATTAATCCTTTTCTAGCATCAAAGATGCAAGAAGAATTGATGAAACTCAGGGATGCCTAGATAATAAAACCAATCAGACATTCATCACGGGTGTCAAATCTTGTGCTTGTAAGAAAAAAGAATGGAGATATCAAGATTTGTGTTGACTTTAGAAACCTTAATGTGACATCACTTAAAGATAATTATTCCTTTCCTAATATGGAGGAAATGCTACAAAGAGTTATATTGTGTGACCTTCTATCTATGATGGATGGATTTTTTTCTTATAATTAGGTTTTAGTCAAGGATTCAAAGAAATTCAAGATAACCATTACTACCCCTTGGAGATCTTATATTTATGTTAGAATGTCATTTGGTCTCATGAATGTAGGGGCCACTTTTTAGAGAGCAATGCATGTTTCTTTCAAGTAATTCATAAATATAATTATGGTTTTCTATCAAGATGATCTTACTGCATATTCAAAAAGGGCAGGGGACCATTACAGGCATCTTAAAAAGATATTTGGTAAGGCTTTGGAGTTTGGAGTCTCTCTTAATCCAAATATGTGACATTTTTTTTGTCTTAGAGGGAAAGTTACTAGGGCATATAGTGTCCAAAGAGGGAGTGAGAATAGATCTAGAGAGGATTGAAGCTATTAATATGTTGAATCCTCCCAAGAACATCAAAGGTGTCCAATCTTTCTTGGTAAAAATAAATTTTGTAAGAAGGCTCATTGTTAATTTTGCAGAGATCATAAAAGCTATTGCTAAGTTGTTAAAGAAACATGTTAAATATGCCTGGAGTCTAGAAGATCAACAAGATATTGAGAAAATTAAATTGACTATTTAGGAAGCACCAATTTTGAAATCTCCTAATTATGAGTTTCCTTTTTCTATTTTCTCATTTTCTTCATTCCATACCATTGTTGCAGTGTTGTTACAAAAGGACAAGGAGAGATTTCAGAATAAAATTACATTTTGCAGAAAATCCTTGTAGGGAGCTGAGTTGAATTATGAAATTATGGAGAAGCAAGCTTATGCCTTAGTTAAGGCAGTCAAGGCTTTTAGACCTTATTTAGTATGTGCTAACGTGGTTGTCTATGTGCCTCATGCTGTAGTCAAAGATATTTTGTCTCAAAGTGAGGTCACTAGCAAGAGGTGCAGATGGATCAATAGAATACAATAATTTGATCTAGAGATATATATTACCAAATTAGTTAGAGGCTTGGGACTTGCAAAGCTCTTGATAGATTCAAACATGGAGCTTACCCAAGTAAACAATGTGCAAGAAAATGAAATGTCAACTAGCATTAAGATGCAACCATGGTATACTAATATTGTTTACTTTTTAAAGAAGAATAAATGTCCCAAGGATATGACATAAAATCAAAGAAGGTCTCTCAGAATTAAGAGTCAGAAGTATGTACTAATATAGGGAGACTTATATTAGAAAAATAGAGATGAAATTCTTTTGTTTTGTCTTGATAAGACTCGATCTGAGAAGGTATTAACAAAGATACATAGTGGTGTTTGTGGAGGCCACTATTTAGCAAAGACAATTGCACACAAGATACTTAGAGCTGGTTATTATTGGCCTTGTTTGTTCAAGGATACTCATCATTTTGTGCAGAAGTGTGAGGCTTGTCAAATGTTTTCAAAGAAGCTAGTGTATGCAGGGGCTTTGCCTTTGAATCCAATTTAAGTTGAAGTCCCTTTTTCTTAATGGGGCATTGATGTTATTGGTGAATATTCAGAGAGGTCTAGTGGGGGTCACAGTTGGATCCTTGTTGCCACATACTATTTTACAAATTGGGTTGAGGCTATACTAGCCAAGAGGGAAACCAACAAGGTTGTCATTTATTTTCTAACAGACAATATTTTGACTAGGTTTGATGTGCCTAGTAAGATACTAATGGATAATGCTATGTGATTTAGGTCTGAATAATTCATAAAATTTTGTGCTTAGTATGGTATTGTGATCTCCTATTCTTCACCATATCATCCATAAGAAAATGGGCAAGAAAAATCAAGAAATAAGAGTATCATGAAGATTATCAAAAGAACACTTGAAAAGAATAACATGGCTTGGAATTCAAAGTGTAAGTTGGCTTTGTGGGCTGATAGGGTAACAATGAAAAGATCTATAGGAGTATCTCCTTTTGAACTAGTTTATGGAACATAAGCTAGGTTTCCATTAAACAATTTTTTACCAATCTACAAATTCATCCAAGATGAGGATATAGAAGTAATTGAGCCAATGCAGAATAGAATTTTGCAGTTTGTACAACTGGATGAGATCAGAAATGAAACACAACTGCAGAATCAGAAGATCCAACATGAGTCTAAGCATCAAAAAGAAATTTTTAGGTGAATGATATGTTGCTCCAACGGAATGAAAGGATTGAGGATAAGGGGAAACATGGAAAGTTTGAGTCCTTATGGTTAGGACCATTTGTTGTGCATGAATTACATGGAAAATATTACTACTTCCTGCAAGGTCCTACTAGTGAGATACATGATCTGCATGTGCATGGGAAGTTCTTAAAGCCATTCTTTTCCTGAGTTTTTGGTCATACACACTGCTGTATATATTTCTAAATATTTTCCTACTTTCTTTTCTCCTGTTTAGGTTTGTCTGTTGTGGCTTTTCATTTTTTGAGTTGGTCTACTCTTCCCAGAGTGTTGGTTTTCTAGTGTTGAACTTGTGTTCAAACTTCCCCAGTCGGAGCCTATGTTAGCACTATAAAAATATTGCAGGAAATTTTCCTAGGTCATGAAAGTTCTCATTTTTCTTGTCCCCAAGCCCTAATTTCAAATTTTCTATCCATTGAGAAAGAAACACTGAACTCTCATGGTCTTGTTATAAAACTGAATTACCTTTTTCGATCCCTTAAAATCCTTATAAACCATGTGCTTTATGTTTCATGTTGAGCAGGGCCATCCCTTTTAGTTTTTCTTAAATCTAAGTAGGTGATGAATTAATTTTGTTTTATTTCCCTAAGTCCTAGACCCTGACATATTTTATTACCTTTTTATATCTTTCGAGCATGTCCATTTTAATCCTACAGTTGGCTTAAAGGCTTGAAGTTGAGATGATTTGAGATCTATCCATCAATCTATTAATCCATGCGACCACATGTCCAAGGTGGATCATATTCTATGTAGAGGGTAAAGTAAAGTGCAGTTATGTTGAAGAAGATCTAACGGTCGACTTAAAGGCTTAGTGATGAGATGCACATGATCTAAACTTTAAGTCATTAAGCCTGAGTGACACATGTTTTTGGTGGGCCAGGCTGAGGTTAGAAGGTAAAGTAAAGACTGATCAAGTTGGTTTTGATCAGACATACGACGTATTTCATTAAAGGAAAAGTGACCGAGATCTAGCCATTAAGGCATTGCACCGAAGTGCCACATTTTTTTTCTGATGTCATCATCAACAGGTCAAAAGGGAGGTAAATGGATAGTATCTTCAAAGAGGATCAATGATAGGCATAAAGCCTTAATCAAAAGGTGTAGTCAATCTAACCTTTAAGGCATCACGCCTAATTGACAAGTGGATTTCTTGGTCAGCACAAGTCAGATGGACAACAAGATTTCTTAGGACCAAGGAAAGTTCCATGTGGATATCAGTGGGACTAGAATTTCCAAATTTTAACCAAATTAAATCATAGTTAATTTGATTCTAATCAGATGGATTGCATAATGGATTAAAGGAAAAGTGATCATAATCTATCCATTAAGGCACTATGCCTGATCGACACTTGTCCTTTTCTGATCATGGGGATAGAGTAAGGAAAATATAAAGGGTGGATAAGTTAGAAAGGATTGTGTGCTAGGTGTGAAGGCTTAGCGCAAAGTTTCTCAACATCTAGTCTTTAAGCCATCATGCCTGTGTGACGTGTGGTGGACCTGATTGCAGGCCTGGGTAACTTAAAATATATCAACAGTGGTGTTTTAAAGACCAATAAAGTTTGAATTGGAGTCAGCCAATTTATTTTCCATGCCACCTATAGCCGTTATAATAGAATTTCAAATATTTAAAAGGTTTTTTCATGGTGGTCAATATATATTTGATATTAGAGGCATTAATGACCCAATTTGATCTTATGGATCAACTATGTACAGCTGTTGAAGACCAGAGGGATTGAGATTTTGATATGACAAGATGTATTTATGTCCAAAATTGATAGAAAAGGGTTTTATATCATAGGATAAATGCATTTAGAGGTGTCTGGTCATTTCTACATTTATGCAAGCTACTTCAAGAGTCATGCTTGGGAATTCTTCAACCTCAGGGTCCTGCGCTCACACCCATGGACTATGGCGGCTAATTTCTAGATTAGATGAGAATTGTATATAATGAAGAGAGATAGGGTTTCAACTTGATAATAATAATTAAATACTTGACATGATTGGTTGTAAACCCTAATCCTAAATGGTCCGAAGCTTTTAGCATTCTTTTTCTTATAAAAGAATATTCAAAACCATTTAGGATGAGATGGAATTTTATGCCACAACAAGGCTTGTAAGCTCTACATGTTAAATTAAGATTATCAATGGTCTTTTGGATCTAATTTTTCATGCTTATATGTTTTATCAATAAGATTTGTCTGTATCTCCTTGCATTTTGTGAATTCTTATTGAATTGTAATGTCTTCAGTTTGATCTCTTGTACTCATTTGGGTTGATTTTTAAGGACTTTCAATCCATCACTCTATAAGGCAGAGGGTCTAATTGCTTTAGGGTTTCTTTTAGAGAGAATTAAACATCATTAAATAATTTTAGTGAGTAAAGGATTGAGGTGAATTGGATTATTACATCTGCTTCTAGGAAGTGTGAATTGAGTATATAAGGCATAGTCAAGTGTAGTGATCATTTGCAAGGTTTACATTTGATGAATGTTGTTGTTAAGAGTCTTTGCATTTAAAGTGACTCCATACCCACTCGTAGGGATCTAGTCTGACATGTTAGATTTTTGGTTCTCATCCAATTTTATAAAAACTTTTATAATCTACTGGTTTTATACTACATCCACCATTCCTTCTTGCTTATAAAGTTGTTATAGTTTTAAAGACAAAAGATAGGTAATACCCACCTGATTTTGTGGAGCTCAAAGTGTAGAAGGTTTTAAGACCTTTTTGATTGCTACTTTTCTTCTTGTTGAATCAATGCATGGGTTTATATAGGAATATACATGAGCCACAAGTATACCGGGATCAACAAGAAAAGGAACTAACACAGTGTTCCTCCATCCTTCCATCACTCTTCAAAGTGTGTGTCAGATTTGGTCTTGCCAACATTTCCATCTACAACATACCTTCTTCTTATCCTCACATTCATTATCCAACACATACTTTCCATATTTCCATCCCTCTTATCCAATCTATGGCATAAAACATATACCACCATCTACCCTTATCCTCCATATGTGTCCTTTATCATCACCTTATCAATATATTTGAGCATCCTATCCACATTGATGGTTTATTATAGTATATCTTTCAAAACATCATTGTCCAAAGATCCAGATGTTGGGGAAATTTTGAAAAAAAATAGAAAGAAAAAAAATTTAAAAAAAAAGAGAAAGTGCCTAGGTGAAAACCTAGTAAATGGGGGCCTTGGTAGAAAAAGTGAAGAGAAATCAATCTGTCCTACGGTGAAACTCACTTTTTGTGGTGCCTTGGACAAGTACCATGATGAAAACCTGGTAAATAGGCATCATGTGTAATTCCTCCTCTTCCACTCTACACTTGGGGGAAAGTTTCATCTATGTTATCCTGCATCTTCCCTATCCAACCATTTTTCTCACTCACATCTATATTCATTATTTCACCTTTGATCTTGACAAGGTTGAACATATCCATGAGCATCAGGTATCTGGACATCCATTATCTTTCCTATCATTATCTTGCTTATCTGAAATCTACCTTCATTATTCCTCGACAGTCTTTCCATAATCCTAAATCATCCCCTCATAGCCACCATTCCCCCTTTATCTTGATTGTGCTATCTTATCCAAATTGAACCTTGGTCTTGATAAAAATGAAGAGCATAAAATGCAAAAATTTGTTTTCAAAAAATTCTTGACATGTCTACTCTTTTGGAGTACCCACTTTCAGGACATCAGGTCACTATCCTATATGCTATCTAGCACTACATCAGTGGCTTCCATTACTTATCTAAAACATGCTTCACATTGCTATATACTTTTTCCTTAGCTTGGGTAATCTTGAGGAGATGGTCCTATGGGTCACATCCACTACACATGCTTCATCCATCATTGCCTATCCATTTATGATACATCAGCTTGTTCATCCATCTTTCATGTCCTATACATTGCTAGACATTGGGGACAAACCAATGTGATCTTGTTTGAGAGTTGGTAATTTCTGAAAATAAAAAAATCTTTAAAAATCTCTAAAAATTCAAAAAATTGAAAAATATCTAAAAATCCAAAAACATTAAAACAAAAAAAAAATCTAAAAAAATAAAAAATAAAATAAAACAAAATATTGCATAAAGTCTCTGAGCTACATCTTGCATAAACAAATAAATTGTCATATTTTGGAATTTTGCCCAAGAACAACACATTTGTTTTCAACTGGGGGCTTTAATCCAAGAGCAATGGATTTCAGCAAAGAAAACACCAATTAACATGAAGCAATGCATCAAACCAACTAAATAGACACTTGAACCTTTGATTTACATCATTGTTCAATTTCCCATCTGATTTTGATACCAACCTAATCCTTAACCGTCATTGACTTATTATTCTCAGGATTAAGAATTGACAAAACCAAAGGATCGAAAAGGATGAAGTTCTATTTGAAATATGGATACAACAATAGCACTAAGGTTTTGATGATGTATTAAATTTTAAAGTGATGTCTTTCTAGCCAATCAATGATGTTGAACTAGATCAGCAATGATGAAAGCATGACATTTTTTCTTGATTTATGTGTGACTATTTTATGATTGATTCATTGAACTATGCAACTTTGTCTCAAGACATGACCATCAAAGAGTCATCGAGGACATTGTGCATATGGAAGGGATTCAATATCTATCTTTTTCACAAAAATATACCTTGGTCATTTATATCTTCCACATCTTCATACCAAATTCCAATTGCAACATTAACTCCAATGAAACGAGTATTCAGACTCCCATAGTTGATTATTCAACTAGTGAGGGTTGTACTAGTTTCTAATGGTTACAAAACTGATGAAAGTAGTATTCATATTATCATGATGTGGTCAGTGATGATTGTACTTTCTCCTAGTTCTACAAATGCTCAATGATGAAAATATATATTTCCTTTTTCATTTCTTTAGCAAAAATCTAGTGACAGTTGTGTGCATAAATGTTGTCACACTTCTATGAATCATTCCATTCAAGGTTGCTCAAGAATGAGGCCTCAAATATCGATCCATAGCTCTCTAGTCATGGATGTGTAAAAATGTAAAATGAAG
>MU228302.1:585981-626664 GCA_018584345.1 Thuja plicata
GCCCAATCAATAAGAATGTGTGAAGTTGTTGAATAGAAAAAGAAAGCCGAAGATGACAAGGCTATGGCAGAAGAAGACAAAAGAATGATGACTATCAGACTTGATGAAAGAACACATGATGTATAAACAATAATAGTCAATCAAGTTGACATGGAAAATCAATTACTACTTGTGAATCAGGAGATCAGTAGGAAAGACTTGGAGATTGTAGATCTTAGATATGAGAATAGTCAATTGAAAGATGAATTGAGATCTGAGAAAGAACTTAATAATAGAGTGAATGATCCCAATACATCTATGAGATACTTTGAACAACTAGTGGAAGCATCAAGAAGACCTAAAGATTCTTCTAGATTAGGTCACACTGAATAACATACAACCAATGAAGATGGAGAATTGTCTAAGACAGGTGAAAGAAGGTATGCCAAGCCAAGAAACAACAAACTTGTTTGCTACCACTGTAGGAAACCAGGTCATACAACAAACATTTTCCGAAGCAAGAATGGTAAGTCCAATCCTAAAACTAACTTTAAATGTTATTGCTTTAACTGTAATAAGTTTGGACATCAAGCACGTGAATGTAAGATAAAGGCAAGAAAAACACCTACACTCAATGGTAATTGCTATAAATATCACAAATATGGTCATAGAGCACAAGATTGCAGATCAAAAGGTAAATGATAGTGGACATCAAAGGTACAAGAGAAATCACCAAGAAAAGGCAATACTTACAAGTGGGATTAAAACACATGGAATAGTTGTCATTACTGTGGTGAGTATGGACATGTTCCAAAAAATTGCATAAGGACACATTTCAGAGGAAAGTCTAAAAGTTGGATGAATGGAAGCTTAGTTTTTCATAGTTGTCTGAAAATTGGTCATACAAGGAAAGATTATAAGACTAGGGTACCTGCTCCTACTGTTGAGAAAATTAGAGCACAAATGAACAAGACATGGGTTAAGAAGTCTGAACCATGCAGCAGTGAAGCTAGTGAAGCCGAGGTCACCCAATCCAATGGATCAGGTGATCACATCATCTCCAACTAAGAAAAAGAGGTATGTAAGGAACTGCATCTAAAGCTCTTATCCTACATCAGTTCCTAACATGAAATGTACCAAAGTCCATATTTTCATATGTTAAGATGCACCGGGACACACTTTGAAGACAAATGCTAAGATGAGCCAATTGCACTATAGTTTTCAAGCACCAATCATGGACACTAAGGCCGAGTTCTTTAGTGTGTGTGTCAATTTTTGTTTGTCGAGCAAGTTTTGTTGGTCGAATAAGTTTCGTGATGGCCAAGTTTATTAAGCCGAGTGGGATGCAAGTTGTGTTAGAAAGCTGAGGACAACTAGCTTGCACTAACTCAATGGGAAGAACATTCATCGCTTACCTACCTTGACCTTTCAAAGTCTATAAAGGATGAACAGTTGATACTTCCATTTTACCTTGCAATTTTTACTATTTACGGAGTGATTGAAGTAATTTTCAGAATTAATCTTAATGAAGTTAGCATCAAAGATTTCATCAGTGTGTCATCGGCAATCCTAAGGTGGACAATGCGGAGTGTTACTTGCCAAGGTACTCTGTTCTTCACCTTTTGAACCCTAATTTCAAGATTATGGCTGCAAGTTCTTCTGCACCAGCTAAGAGTATGGAGGGAGAACAAGAGCAAATTCAGTTAGTATGGAGTGATGAATGTGAACCTCTCAACTTTTGAGCAATTCCTGAAAGTGCAATTTAGAGTGATTTAATAGGAGCCCTCTCATCCATTCCACCCAAGGTACTTATGATCCATGATGTGTGATCTTGTTACATGGTTAAGATTGGTGAAGTAGGTGATAGTGAATTGAGGAAATCTTACAGCAAATTGTGTGTCGATGGAGTTCTGAAGGGAGAATTCAAACATTTAGCCGACAAAGGGTTAACTCGTGCCCTATATTTTCCACAAGGTTTCAAAGACGAATGGATTAAGGTTATCCTTAGCTGATTTCATGATATGTGCATGTGGTTGGATAATGGACCAGTCAAGATTACCAAAAACATGATTCATCGAGTTTATCCTTTAGTAAATAGAAAACGAACAATGAGGGATAACAACAAAGAGGAAATTACACTGAACACTGGAGCCATATGGAACAATAGATGTATGACTATCTCTAGAATTAAAGACCTAGAACTTGAGTTTGGAGTAAGAGTAATATAACATAAGTTCTATCAGTCAAGTAGATTGGATAGTGTTCCTTGTACAACCATTGACCAGGCATGGAAAATTGTTAAGAAGAATCATACATATAATCTTGCCAATCTACAACAGACACAATTAGCCTATAACCTAGCATCAATCAGAAAGGCTAAAAGCTCATTATGTAAGTTTGGTTCCTTACTAGTTTGTATATTTTTCTACATTCAGGATACATTTCCTACATTGGGAAATGTTGTTTGGAAAAAGGATAGACCCATTACAATTTAGATTAGTGAAAGTATTGAGAAACTAGGAAGTAATTTCAATAGCATTATGGGGAGCTATTTTGTAGAATTCAAGAAGAGAATGAGATTAAGAACTAGGATTCCTAGATCACTAGTTGAGAAGAACTATGAAGAAATGAATTTTCTAGTTGATACGGATAACATTTATATCGAGGCTGTGACACCTAGGGTAACATGCTTAGAACCATTTCCATATGAAATTAATATTGATGAAGCATCAGCTACCATCATTGCACTTCTAGCTGAGGCAATTGATACTACAACAGATAGATTTGGAAATTTTTATGAAGCCAAAGCTAAAATTTCTAGAAGCTTGAATGAGGGAACTATGGAGAGAAAAAGAAAGAAAATTGTGAAAAATCTGAAGAAAATGGTTGGTTTAAGTAGTGATGAAGAACCTAAGGATACACCTTTAGGCTTGACCATAGGACAAGGTGAGGATATATCTACAGAAGAGGAAGTGAGTGCATCTGAGGCGATCACTAAGAAAGCTAGGGGTAAAAGACCATCAATTGTCATTGTAACCAAGCTAAGAAAAGCTAAACCTAAGGTTACACCTCCTACAGCTAATCATTCAAGGACTAGAGAATCTACTGTTACTTCTCTAGAAAAAGTACAAACAAAAGTGTATGGAAAGAGAGAATTTTCAAAAAGCAGTTCTGGAAAGGAAGCTAAAATTTCTCCTAAGGCTGAATCGAGTAAGCCAGCAAAGAGACCAAGGAGGAAACTAGATTTGGGGACAGACAGTGACGATGAAAAGACTGAAATTGATGAACCCAAAAAAATACCTACAACACAATTCAAGAAACCAGCTAGTATTGATGAGGTATGTGACACTTTGAGAAATTCAGTAGGATTGGCAACTTTCATGTTCATTAAGTATGAGAAATTGAATAATGTGGATAGGCACAAAGTTCAGGAAGCACTCATGGATATGATGATTACTTTCAAGTTAACTCCTAAAGAGATAGGAAATCATGTTCCAAATGAACTATATGATTTTCTATCAAGAAAATGGGAATTTGCACTTACCATAGAGAGATAGATCAGGGAAGGAAGTCTAGCCAAGGTAATACCTGAGTTAACCTCAAAAAAAAGAGCTAAATTCATTGAGGAATACAAGAATAGCTTTGTTCCTAATCTCAGAGGTTATAATATTCTAAAAAATGATATTAAAGGTGTAGTACAGCAGAGCACAAGGATTTGGAAGGAAATATTTGGACTGGCTATTCCAAAAGATAAGAAATCTGGTGAGGGAACATCTGAGAAAAAGACACAAGAAGTTGAAGTGAAGACTACCCGTGAGCCACAAATGATTCAAGGTCAAATTGCTATAGAATAGGACAAGACCAAAGATGCATTAGACTCAACTAATTCTATTGATCTGACTACAGACAGTCTGATGGATTTCATAGTTGGTGATCTAGGCAATTTGAATGCCGAGGAACAAGATATGCTGAGTGGTACATACACTGATTCGCCTATTAAGGCAACTGATACTGAAGAAGGAAAGACCACAAAATTTGATGAGATAATTGAAGTTGTCAATGATTAGAAAGGTGAAGAGAAACATCAAACAAATGCACAAGAGGTGACTTCATAGAATCCACCTATTTTAGAGGTTGTGAAAACAATTTTAGATAGTGGAGTAGTGATGACGGATACTATTGATAAGCCTAAAGAAGAAGAGGCAATGAAAGTGTTGGTTGATATACCACACTCTGCATCATCCACTCCCACAGGTCCTAAAACTGGTGGTATGCCCTATCCACAAACAATATTGACAGAATTAAAAGAGGCAATGGATATTGACATTGTCATAGGAAAAGGTATTATGCAGCCGAGCATAAGTTCACCAGAATTGAAGAAAAAGAAAGTTCTAAAGAAGAAGTCTCAAATTCTAGATGTAACATTACATGAGGTCATTGTGATTCCACAATGTGATCCCAATGAATTATCTTTTGAACGAATAGGGACTCTTCAAGAATTTCTTAAGAGAAAGAAGAGACAGGAAGAGATGAAGATAGAACAAAAGTAAAAGAAGGTGTTGCATGACATCAAGGATATATTTGCAAAGGCTTTTGACTTGGAGGATGAAATCCCTCAAGCTCCAATTATTGATCAGTTAGTTAACATTGTACAAAAGGTAACTAATGATGAAATAAATAGCAATGAAAAACTTCTACAATGGTCTAGGAGAAGATTTGAGAGCAAAGTTCTGGAGAAAATCTCAGAAGAGATTGCAACAAAATAGGTTGAACTTTCTATTCTTGTAGAAACTTTAGAGAAAGTTATAGCCAATGTTTATTCTTTGTACAGGAAATTATGTGATGTTGAATTTTTCACAAAGGATAATCTACAGCTTGTTGAGAAGCTATAGTTAGATTTGAGATCAACTGGCACTACTTTGGGTAAGGATACTACTTCTAGTTCTTTCCATCTAACTAAGTTGATAAATGCACAATGGAGAATAGATAAGCTTATGGCTGAAGATGGTCGAATTAGGGCCAAATTGATAACTATTTAGACAAGCTTGTTGCCTCACTTGGAGGTAATACAGAAGGAAATTTCAATTGCAAAGGAGTTATCACAGAGCAAAGCAAATCTATCAACTGCAAAAATTTTAGTGAGTCTAGTTGCCGAGCTAGAAATAAAATTGGAAGTTATGAAGATTTCCAAGGAAAGCTAGGATACTACATTTGATTCCACCCTACAGCTTCATAAACAATTTTTGGATAAGTTCAACTTAACCCCACCAGCAATCAGTGACAAAAACAAGGGGGAAATTGGTAAGGAAGTTGGAAAGGATACAGTATGATACATCAGTACAGAACCAGGTACACTTGTATATTCTTAGGGGGAGTACTTAGTATACTTAGGCAACATTTTGATGAAATGAATAGAAGTAATGATAAGTGTGTTTTTGCCACTAATATCAAAGGGGGAGATTGTTAATCTCTAAGTTCTGTTGATGATTAGTGACCAACACTTAGTCATTCACTTAGGAAGTTTTAGTTGGCTATCACTGTGGCTGAGCTAAAACTATGCAAGGCTGAGCAACATTGTCGAGCAGTATTCAGTTTGTCTAGTTACATTTAAGAGCCATGTTACATTGCTGAGCCAAGTAGAATATAGAGATGTTAAGTGCCGAACGACAGAGAAGTCAATTGCCGAGCAGAAGAGTTTTTGTATACATGTCTGGAATGATTCAAACTTCAAGGATAAGTGATCTGGACGACTTGTATAAGATTTTTGGGCTGACTTATGTATGCATTTAATATTATTCTATGGAGTTAGTTATACATTTAATTGTTTTATCCTATGCATGATCTATTGTAAAAATTAATTGTAATACCATCAAGGTATGGGTATTAGATCCTGATCGTTGATCTAGATCTTGCTATCATCTTGAACAGATATATTAGATTGCTTCTAAACCCTATTTTTGTGCGTGTAAGAAGAGAGAAAATGAAGTGTATGTGGTGACTACATTTTGAAGTGAAATGCACAGAGGGTTATTTTGTTAAGAAGCTGAGATCAAGCAGAGAGACAACACAGTGAATATTAGAGTAAAGTTATATCAGATTGTCAGATCATAGAATGTAGTGGGAAGAGGAGATCCATCATTAGCATTAGAGTGCATAATGAAGGATCAATACTTGATACATTCTAATCATTGTATCAGGTGAAAATCTCTTAACAGAGTGGTTTTAGCAGACCTTTTTAAATCTCCTAATAGAGTGCTTACTTTATTGTAAGTTGAAATCCTTTCACAGGGTAGATTGTAATGATCTTTAGCTCTTAACCAGGTAGACCTTTAACAGGGTATATTTCATCTTGTAATGAACTTTTGTAGCCTTAACATGCACACTTTATTACTGTAGTAGTGCAGAATTTTGTGGGTGTCATCCCCACCTGAGTTTTACCTATTTAGGTTTTTGGGTTACCAGGTTCTTGTGTTATGAGTTATTTATTTCATTATATGTATGATATCTAATATTACATTAGATTCATATATGTATGAATTTGGATCAGTTTGTTTTAAGTGTTTAAATTTGAAGATCTTGCTTTCTCATTATTGTATTTCCAACAATTGGTATCAGAGATCAGTTCTCTAAAAAGGTCATAATCAGCTTGAGAATACAGATCTTGAGATGGAGATCTACAAGATGGGTAAAGTCATTGAGAATCAAAATATTGATATTGAGCTAGCACTACAATAGCTTGAGACAACAAGACAGGAATTAAAGAAGTCCTTGACTGCAAGGAAATATTTGGCCAAACAAATGAATGACACTCATTATCAGGAAGAGGACACCACAAATCTATTTTAGAATGGATAATCTACTAAGAGTGATGCAGCAATAGTAGATCTATTGGAAAAGAACAATGCACAATGTGAAGAAGTCAGAAAATTGAAAAAGGAACAAGAAGCCCAATCAATAAGAATGTGTGAAGTTGTTGAATAGAAAAAGAAAGCCGAAGATGACAAGGCTATGATAGAAGAAAACAAAATAATGATGACTATCATACTTGATGAAAGAAGACATGATGTACAAACAATGACACTCAATCAAGTTGACACGGCAAATCAATTACTACTTGTGAATCAGGAGATCAGTAAGAAAGACTTGGAGATTGTAAATCTTAGATCTAAGAATAGTCAGTTGAAAGATGAATTGAGATCTGAGAAAGAACTTAATAACAAAGTGAATGATCCCAATGCAGCTATGAGCTACTTTGAATAACTAGTGGAAGCATCAAGAAGACCTAAAGATTCTTCTGGATTAGGTCACACTAAACAACATACAACCACTTAATATGGAGAATCATCTAAGATAGGTGAAAGAAGGTATGCAAAGCCAAGAAACAAAAAACCTATTTTCCACCACTGTGGGAAACTAGGTCATACAACAAACATTTTCTGAAGCAAGAATGGTAAGTCCAGTACTAAAACTAACTTTAATGGTTATTTATTTAACTGTAATAAGTTTGGACATCAAGCACATGAATGTAAGACAAAGGAAATTAAAACACCTAGACTCAATGGTAATTGCTATAAATATCACAAATATGGTCATAGAGCACAAGATTATAGATCAAAAGGTAAACAACAATGGACCTCAAAGGTACAAGAGAAATCACCAAGAAAAGGCAATACTTACAAGTGGTATTACAACACATGGCATATTTTTCATTACTGTGGTGAGTATGGACATGTTCTAGAAAATTGCCTAAGGATACATTTCAGAGGAAAGTCTAAACGTTGGATGAATGGAAGCCTAGTTTGTCACAGTTGTCTGAAAATTGGTCATACAAGGAAAGATTGTAGGACTAGGGTACCTACTCCTACTGTTGAGTAAATTAGAGCACAAATGAATAAGACATGGGTTAAGAATTCTGAACCATGCAGCCGTGAATATAGTAAAGCCGAGGTCACCCAATCAAATGGATCAGGTGATCACATCATCTCCAACTAAGAAAAAGAGGTATGCAAGGAACTACATCTAAAACTCTTATCTTACATCAATTGTAATCCTTGTTCTATAAAAGGATTTCCAAGATTATTTAGTAGAAGCTGGAAACTTGGGGAAGTACAGAAAGCATTAAGTTGCATACTTATTCCAGTGAGAGTATAGAAGATGTAAATTTAGACTGTATCTAGATAGAATATAAGTGTCCTATTATTTTTCATTTATTGAAGTGGTATATGTTTTGAAACAGATTGATTCAGGAACACGATTCTTCATACTTAATACAATATTCCAGATTTAAGTCTCTCCTTGGAGCCTATCTCTTGAGTTGTGAATTTTCATATTCATTACATATATTTTTTTGTGTATATGTCATTATTCCTTAGTTTATATCTAAGATCAAATCAAATAATGCTTTGGATGTGAAATAGGTTCATTTGGTTCATCTACATAAGGATCCTATAATAAGTGTTTGGTCTGGGTTATCTATATTTATGGCTTTGAATCTTTGATAGTATTTAGTTTATGTGTTTTGTATCTATAGTAGACTCTGTTGCCCAATGGATAAAGCATTGATCAGTAACTAGTACATTATACACTGATATATCTCTGGTTGGATTTGGCAATATTCTACTCTTTTTAAACATCAAAATTCTCTCAGTTTCCTTTTGAGTTTTTTGGTTGTTGTTTGTTAACCTACATAGTAATGGAGAGTCAATGAATGAGTGGTTAACATTTAGTTCTTTCTTACCATTATCTGTTGTTTAAATCCAAAGTTGTAAAGAGTTGTATGTTGAGCTGGATTAGGTGTACCCGCCTTGGTCTTGTAGAGCTAGAAGTGCAAAGGGAAGTATTGTACCTATAGTTGGTCAAGTTACCTTAAAGATCTTTCCATATTTGGAGCTAACCACTCTTAAAATCAATCTCAAGGTATATTGGTAGCTTTCAAAGCATAAACATTTTTAAATACCAACATGTACTTATAATAATCAATATTAGGGTTTCCTGATATGAGATTGAGATTAGGGGTCTAGGGTTTAGATGACCATTTTTAGGTCATTACAATATTGACATACCTCGATCTCATAGTAAATATCAAAAGGTTCTTCTTGATCTGTAGTAACCTCCTTGATCTTTGTAGTCTGATTACAATCATATATTCTCTCTTGAATCTTGCACTTTTCATCTATCGTCACATTATCACTTTCAATCATCTTCCTCAATCTCATATTGAAACATTTATAAGCTTTTCTTTTAGTGGAATAACCAAGGAAGATCCCTTCATCACTTCTAGCATCAAACTTTCCTATGTCGTCATCTCTTTTGATATAGCATTTACTACCAACTATTATGAAATATTTACAGTAGGAGTATGATTAAACCATAATTCATAAGGATTATTACTTGTACGTTATCTCATCTAAATTTTGTTGAAAGTATACACAACAGTACCAAAAGAATCTCTCTAATGAAAATGTGATACATTTCCTTCCAGCAACGTAGTTCTAGCAACATCTAATATTTTTATGTTTTTTTCCCTCTGCAACCCCATTCTATTGTGATATCCTAGTATAAGATGTCTATCTATATATTCCATGCCCTTTGCAGTAGGTATTGAACAAATATGAAGTAAGCTCACTGCCTCTATCTGATCTCAAAAATTTTATTTTTAAGCCTGATTCATTCTTATCTTTTTCTTTGAATATATTGAATTTGTCAAATGCCTCTAATTTCTCTCTTAGATATGTAACCCACATCATCCTAGAAAATTAATAAACAAAAAGTATAAAATACCTTACACCATAGTAAGATCTTGTTCTTGTAGGAATTTTGGTGCTCAAATCAATAGATTGGATTTCCTATGGACTTGCCAATCCAATGATTGGAAACCCAAGTGACTTGGCCAACTAATAAGTTTCAACCAAGGAAAGGTTGAACCTTCTGCAATTACAGCTCTAAAAAACCAAGGTTTGTAAGCCTATACCTTGACTTCTCCTTCAAGTCTTTTTATAGCAAATGAGACACACTTCAAACTTATCTCTCTCAAGTATGGCAAGGTACTTTGAAATAAATAACCAATACAACATAAAACTGTAGAAACTGAATGCTTTGTGCAATTTGTAAGAATTATTTATAAAAATGTATAAATAAATGAATGCAATAATATATCAACAACATAAAACAATAAACCAAATGACTATATCCAAAAATGAATGAGATTAGTGCATATATCAACTTGGGAAAATAGAGTCAATCCAAATTCAATCCTATGTACAACTTTGCAAGACAATATCAATACTATCAACTATTTGAATGCTTTGGATGCAGAGAAGATTAAGTCTATTTATATCTTTGTTGGTTCAAATGAATTTAACTCCTATGGTTGGGAGACCAATTGAACAAGAGGCCAGAAACATTCAGTTCTCAAAAACTCCTTGATAATCAAACAATGATATAAGACATGTAATATCTCTACACAAGCATATCTAAAATAACAATTGAAATTCCTTCAATAATTGCAAAGCACTAACTGAAATGGATTGAACCCTTTTACCACAAGTGAGATAGAAACACTTATCTTATATTGATTATGAGAAAATAGTACACTTGAGTCCATGTTGCAGTTGTGATCAAAACTAGAAAATAATAATGTATATGTAACTATAATGATCATCCCCTTTCACATAAGAGTAAAAGTTGTGCATCTCCTTTTTAAGGCATTATGCCTATTGTTTATATTATAACATATAAAATAGAGGTCACCAAAATGTAACATAAGAAAATATGTCACATTTGAAAATGTAGATGTTTGTGTGATGTGTGGGGAAGATAAGATGTTCCTTTTAACCTCAAATGCACAAATGAAAGATCCAAATTGATTAACCCAAAAGAAGGATCAATGCACAAATGAATCATCCATTTGGAAATGAGAGCAAAGAGGAAAGATCTTAAATTCCCATTTTAGAAAGGAATGTATATGATAGTTCTAGAAATTTTAATGGATGAGATGAAGTACCAACCTTAAAATAGTGCTGATAAAAGAATGTTGTTTTCTGAGGTCTGTAGGCTATTTTTGGAAAAATTGAAGTATGATCCAGAACCGGAACGTAGAGACAAACAAAACCCAAAAATCATTTTCTGTTCTGATGTCGTCTTATGAAAATGGTTGACCTTGACCCACAAATGTCAACCCTAACCCAATAATGTCGACCCTGACCTGCACAGATCTGAAAGTGACTCTGTTTGTGTTGTCTAAAAGAAATCCGAAAAGGGTATCCAGATCTAGGTTCAAATCCGCAGTCTTGAACTTGTACCTACAAGAAAAACAGGTTTGTTTGTTGGGGGGGGGAGGGGTTTTCCTTGGTCAAACCCCAGTTTTTGAATTAACCTTATAATCAAATTGAAATTGCATAAACAAAGTAAATAAACAAATTCACCTTGCTTGTATGGAGACCCTTGTGGTGGATTCAAATCCTTACATCCATAAGGATGAATGCTTGAATTTTTTTGAAATTTGTAGAAGAGTATGAAGTTGATCTACCATGCCAATTCATGGCTCCATGGAAGTAAATGTGCTCAAGTGCTTGAATTGAGAATGTAGATGTCTTGAATGCTTGAGAGATCTTGGTAGTGCTTCTTGATTCACTTTGATTCTCTTGATGATCATTAGGAGACTTAGATTTTTCTTCTTCTCTTGGATCCAAATGAGAGAGGAAAGCCCTTCTTTTATAGTGATCTTGGGCACAAAGGCCGACATAGAAAAAAAAATATTTAAGGGTCCAAGGCACAAAACTCTAGAGAGGTGCACATGGAGAGGAGAACCAAATTAATGTCTTGACACAAAAATCTAGAAGGGGTCCACCCTTAAGGTAGAAATAATTATTTAAGAGCCTTGTCACAAAATTTGAGGTAAGGCCAACCCCAAAGTTAATTTGAGCATTAGGAACAAAACTCGAGAAAGGCTTATCTCAAATAATAAATTAGGAATCCTACACAAAGCTTGAGAAAAGTCCACCTCAAATATTAATTTAAGATTTTGACACTTAACTCAAGGAATAATGGCCCCGAAGAGGGAAAATATAAAATTTTGATGAAACCCCAAAACTAGGACTCAACCCCAAGGACCCTGGACCCTGGGGTCAGGGTCAAGGTTGACCCTAACCTAGGTCAAGGTCAAGGTCTTCCCTAACCTAGGTCAGGGTCTAGGTTGACCTTGACCTAGAGCGTCAGAACCTCAGGAAATGTGCCAGAGTCTCAAAAATAGAGAGAAAAGGCAGAAAAGAGGGGTAGAACAGACACATAAGCACATGAAACTCCATGAAAGCATGAAGGTGTCTGAATTAGGACCATAAAAACTTACCAGGGAAGGCTAAAAGGTATCAACATGGAGTGCTTCCATTTTAAGATGATACAGATATCCATCAAATTTAATTGAAGTTTAACAATATTCCCTTTTCTTCATTGCTAAGAGTCTAGTGCGTCCGGGACACATATCACTCTATGGCGATCCCATTTTAGATAAAAGAATTTCTTATTTTCATTTTGATTAAGCAATGACCGTAGATCAAATCTGAATTCCACCATTCAATATTTCCTCCTACATCGCTCATAATTTCATTGAGGCCAGGACACGTGGCGATCAGGCATGATGCCTTAATGGATAGATATTGTGCATCTTTTCCTTAAGGCATTATGCCAACCATAGATTTGTTTGAATCCTACCAGATATTTAACAATTGGATAACCCATGGCTTGGATTTAAAACCCAATCATATTTATTTCTCAGTTAAGTCATCACTATCGATTTCACCCATGTGCTAAAGATCAAAACCTTAGTTACTCACATTTTAACCAGCTACAGAGATGAAGTGTATCCTTATCATCCTATTCAACCAATCATTTTCTACTAGCTGGATCCTTGTCACCTTTCCATCACACTTCTGTGGGCTTGGGACACACATCATTTAGTCATAATGCCTTAATGGACAGATTTAGAGCATCTTGCCTTTAAGGCATTATGCCAACTGTAGATCTTTTCCAACTGTTAATCGTTGAAAGATCTGTCATGTAAACCCATGTGTATCCTTGTCAACTTGTTCAACCATCCACATTATTCCACTTGTATCCTTAATGTTATACTTCTTTAGCATTGGTGGGTCCAGGACACATGTCGTTCAGGGGTAATGCCTTAATGGTTAGATGTTGATCACATTTTCTTTAAGGCTTTATGCTGTCCGTTAGATCAATTTGAACTTGATCAATTTTTACTTAATTCCTTCTTTGATCAACCTACCCCACCATGGACACATTTCTTCTAGGCATAATGCCTTAATGGGTATATTTTGAGCATATTCTATTTAAGGAAACACGTCGACCGTCAGATGGATATTTACTTTCTCAATGTTTAAGTAACTTTGACCTCAGTCAAGCAAGATCTAAAAGAACACATGTCAGCATTGTGCAATGCCTTAATGATTAAAGTTTGTTCATCCCTCAATCAGGGGAATACACAAACCGTTCATCTACACCGAGCTTTAACCGTCAGATGGATTTGCGTAAAAGTATAAAATAAATAAAAAGACTGCGAAAAGACAAGCAACAACTATATTTATGAATTTAAATATGAATATGCAGGCTGAAAAACATAAGAAATGATATATGAAATACAAATAGACATAAGAGATAATTAAAAGCATAGATGAACACATAGAAAATGAAAGCATAAATACAATAATGAATACAAAGGATACTTCCTTGAACTGTTTTCATGTGCAAATTTGATCTACAAATTTGGGTTCCACCAGTGGCTCTTTCTGGGGTTGTGTGTTCATACCTAGATACAAAAAGATCCTATTTTTCTATAGAGAAGCAAAAAAAAATATAAATAAAACAATAACATCAAAGAAATTAAAATAAAACTTAACAAAATTGTAGAGCTAGATAAACTCCCTTCTTTTTAAGAGAAGAATGGTTTTAAATACTGAGCATGAGTTAGGAATTCCTGAACATTACCTTTCGTGTCTTGTAAAAAATTGATATTTTTCCCAAATAATCAAAAATTATGTAAGGTCCTTTCCACAAAGCTTCAAATTTACCATGCTTCCCTTTATCTTGATCTTTGGCATTCCTCTTCAACACCCAATCTCCCTTCTGAAAGTTCATTTCCTTAGTTCTCTTATCATGTAAAGTTTTCACTTGTATTTGCTTTTTCACATTCTATCTTTGTACATTTATTATGACTTCATCCAATTATATAAGATGATCCATCCTATTCTCCATGAAATTCATCTTTTCTAGCTGCTCCTCTCTGACAAATTTATATATAGGGAAAAGATTGTTCAATGGTAACTGATAAAAGTGTTCCAAGATTTTCTTGCACTTGCTCAACTAAGTACTTAACTTTCCCTAGTCTACTTAGGATCCTAATTAAATCCTTGAATCCACTTAAGTATTAAGTCTTCACCCTAAGACTACTCTAACTCTACACTAAGAGTTAGTTTCTTTGTGCTTAATCTTGAAAGATTTCGACCATTGAAAAGTACACCTTGTCTCTATGCTTCCTTGGATGATTCCAAGCTCAAACTTTCCAAAACATGTTTATAAGTGCTAAAAAGGTCATGTTAAACATTAAGACACCTATTTTTAATTTTACTACTCCCATTTGAATAAGTCTTCAATCCATAAGTGATCAAGTTCCACCTTCACACTGCTTTTGATCCTATTAAGCCTAGTAGCCCATTTAGCCCTATCTAGAGGGTTTTTTTGGAATCTTGCTAAAAAATTCCACACAAACATAAAAAAAAAATTTAGGATTTAGATACCCTTTTCCAAGATCTCAAGGATTTTCAAGTTTTATCTCCACAAGTTGTTCGTACACTACTGTCCTTAAAAGTAGGCCTTTTGGGCTATTTTAAAGGGTTGTCAGCAACACACTGATTTCTTGATGAAAATGTATCAAGATGGATTAGACATGACCTAAGCTCATAGGAAGGGTTCATGTAGGCCCTAAGGCTTCTAGAACATCAATTTATTTATTTCCCTCACACACACCTTTGCAATGACACTTGCTTCTTGCTCTGTTACACTCCTAGCTGGACAGACCTTGCTCGCCTAGGGCATATTTTTAAAAATAATAGCTCGACTCTTCAATACCTCTCCTTGAATATTTAAAATATAAATAGGCTCCCCTAAAACATCCATCTGCCCTTAGGAGATTCCCATGGTTGGATTTCATGGGGGGTCTATGAAAACACAAACAACTCTGGACTGGACCAGTAGACTCCCTAAAACTTAACCAATTTACTAATGCTAATAGAACAACTCTAAAATATTTTCACAATGAATGAAAAAGTCTTATATCCACCTAATGAACATAGATCCAACACTAATTTAATCAATCCAATCCATCTAATAACTTAAAAACTCATCGGTTGTGCTAAAAACTAGAATTGTAGAGCTTCTATTCACTTCCAAAAACTTGCTTACATTCAATCTACCTCAAGAAATGAGTCAGCGGGAATCTTAGGATACTTCTTCCACTATTTTAGGCCACTAGCACTGATTTTTCACCTTGGTCTTGAAGGGAATCCAAATTTTTTCTATGTTGCATGGACCATTGCAACAATGCAAAATGTTATCATGACAACATTGTAGCATCTTTTACATAAATGCTTAAATCTAGATTTTATGACCTCTATTATGCTTAGTACAAGGAATATACATCATTAAGGAATTTTTAGGAACTTTCCCAATCCCAACTAAATCTAGAACACATTAAGACTCGTTTTCCCTACTCAAGCCAGAACTAAGCATTAAAGCAAACTAACTACACTAGGTTGGATTTGACACTAACTATCAATCCACCTAGTAACACACCTTGTAAGACCTACTAAAACATGAAATACACACTGACTTGGCTAGGGTCATTTACAAGCCAAAAAATTTTAGGTATTAGAGGATAGCCTATGTGCTTCTGCACCATCCTCCCCAAATAAAAAGATGTCAATTCATCCTTTGATTTAGTAAGTTAGAATCAAAACCCAAATTTTTGAACTTTGACTCCTTTATCCATGTTGCATCCGTATACAGTTGTCCTTGCCACTTCACTATGTCTTCCTTGTAATCCTTCTTTCTAGTCTTTTTGTAAATTCTAGATTCTAGTATGCAGTCTGCCTTCTTGACTGGTATAGATGGAAAATGGATTTCTTGTACCTCTTGAATGAATTTAGTCAAGCTTTGATCTGGATCAGGTTTTGGGCCCTTGTAGAGAACCAAGTGTGCAACATTAAAAATAGGTGACAATCTATTGTTCTCTAGAAACTCCACCTTATAAGCATTTGCTCCATATTTGGCCAATATTATACATGGACCAATCCTTCTCATTTGTATCTTATGTGGGACTCCTTTCTATAGCCTAGATTTGTTGGGGTGTACCATGACTAAATCCCCAACCTTGAGTTAACCATCCCTTTTTCCTTCATCTACTTTTCTCTTGATTTTATCAGTGTCTTCCTCACTGTATCATGGAATTCTTACATAACATGTGCAAATTCCTCTATATATCCACTCCCTTTAGCTCCATCCTTCAAATATCTGAGCTCATAAATGCCTCTAGGGTGTAGGCCATAAACTATTTCAAAAGGACTCTTACGCATAGTCCTATTTATAGTATCATTATAGTCATATTCAGCTAGGCCTATGAGTTGGTCCAATGTCTGACCATACTCCTTTGTCAAGCATCTTAGGAGATTACCATAATACCAAGACCCCTATTGACTACCTCTATTTGACCATCAATCTGAGGATGGCATGCAGATCCAAAAGATAAGTTAGTGCCTAACTTCTGCCATAGAGTTTTCCAAAAGTGACTCATAAACTTGGTGTCTATGTCTGATACAATGTTCAAAGGAAATCCATGCATCCTAAATACCTCTTTAAAGAAAAGGGAATCTATTTGACTTGCATCATGAGTTTTCTTGCAAGGTACAAAATGTGTCATTTTACTGAACCTATCCACTATGACATAAATACTATTCATTCCTTGCTTTGTCTTAGGCAACCTAGCTACAAAGTCCATGCTCAATAATTCCCATGGTCTGGTTGGAATAGGAAGTGGTTGGTACAGGCCTACATTTGAGGATGTTCCTTTGGCCTTCTAACACACAACACAACTCTCAACATACCTTCTAATAGCCAGATTCATCTTGGGCCAAAAGTAGAATCTCTGAACTAGTTCTTATGTCTTATTAACCGCAAAATGGCCACTAAGTGCACCATTGTGTTTCTCCTAAATCAAATTCTCCCTTATAGACCTTCTAGGAACACATAATTGACTCCCTTTAAATAATAAATCACTTTGCAAAGTATATTCAAAATATTGACTATGAAAGTGATTGTTGTATTCTTGGCATACCTTATGGATGTTTGCAAAGTCTTCATCTTCACCATATAGATCTCTAAATTTGTCTATCCCCATACTCAGTATTTGTATCTCCTTTATGGTCAAGGCTCTTCTACTTAAGGCATCTGCTACCTTATTGTGCAATATCTTCTTGTGTTTGATGTTGAAGGTGTAGGCTTGTAAGCATTCAACCCACTCATGTGCTTGTGACTGAGTTTATCTTGAGAGTTCAAGAAACTTAATGCTTGGTTGTGAGAATAGACTATGAGCTCCTTTAGAAGAAAGTAGTGCCTCCTTTCTCAGTGCCTAAACTAGAGCATACATCTCTAGGTCATAAGAAGAATATTTCTTCTTAGGTTAACTCAACTTCTTAGAATGAAAATCCACTAGTCTTCCCTCTTGGTTGAAGACAACACCAGTTGCCACATTACTTGTATCACACTCCATTGTAAATAACTTTTCAAAACTTGGTAAAACCAAAGTAGGTTGTGTAGCAATATTTTTCTTCAAAAATTCAAAACCATGGTCAGCTTGTTCATTCCATACAAACTTAGTCTTCATGCCTCTTTTTATAGTGTCTAACATGGGAGTACAAATTGCACTAAATTGTTTGATAAACTTTATATAATACTGATCCAAACCACAAAACCTCTTTACCTTTGTTGCTATCCTTGGAGTAGGCCAATTGAGAATGGCTTCCACTTTGCTTGGATCCATCTATAGGTTACCCTGAGATAGTACAAAACCAAGGTACACTAATTCTTGTTTGATGAATTCACACTTTTCTAAGTTAATCATCAACTTCTCCTTTTGCAGCTTCTTGAAAACCATTTCTAGGTGTTTGAGCTTCTCTTCTCTTGTATTAATATAGATGAGGATATCATCTAAGTAAACCACTAAATATTTCCCAATATAATCTTTAAGTACCTCATTCATCAACCTCATGAATGTTGATGGGTAATTGGATAGCCAAAATGGCATTACAAGCCACTCATATAGTCCTTATGTGGTCTTGAAGACTATTTTCCACTCATCCCCTTCATTTACCCTTCATTGATCATAGCCACTCTTTAGGTCTACCTTGGTAAAATACCTTGCTCCTCCTAGATAGTCCATTAGGTCTTCTATCCTAGGGATAGAGAGCCTATACCTAATGGTAATCCTATTAATGGCTCTGGAATCAGTACAAAGCCTCCATGTTCCCCATTTTTAGGTGCTAGGACAGTGGGTATGACACAAGGGATAATACTTTTCCTAATAAGTCCTTGACTTTGGAGTTCTTGAATCTGTCTAGATATTTCCTCATTTTGTTGAGGAGTCATCTTATATGCAACCTTATTGGGAAGGGTAGCTCCAAGGATTAGGTCTATTTGGTGGATTACTGACCTCTTAGATGGTAGGGATGATGGTTTTTCATCACTGAATATACCTTCATATTTATGCAGTAGCTCCTTGTTAGTAATAACTGAGAGGGGGGTGAATCAGTGGCCTCAAAAATTAATCCTTAAATCAACCCTTAAAACTTATTACCACTTTTAAGCCTCTAGTTATACTCAGTCCTACAAGATGAATGCCATGAAATACTTATAACAAATTTCTACTTGTTGGAATACTTTGTAAAACCTTCTTCTGTATGTTTACCGATAAGCAGTCTTTCTATTTACTGAAATACAGTAAATAATTGTTGTATACTGATCAATCCAGAATAACTTATGTGAAATGAAAATAGTAAAGTAATGAAACATAAAAACATAACACATGGATTTTTAATGTGGAAACCCTATTAAGGAACAAACTACTAGGACCGATACCCCAAATTTCCACTCTTCCAAAGTGAGCTCGGTTAAGAGCCAACCTTGTTAAAGGTTAAAAACACACTGTTAGGTGTGACCTTGTTAGAGGATTTAAAAGATAGTTTGTCTGTTAGTATCTGGCATCTAATGCTACCATCCTTGATCAAACACTCACTTGTCTTGTCAATAGGTATTAGGCATATCCAATGCTACTTTCTATGATCAAAATTTTTGATACTCCTTGGGATGTATCTCAATTACAAAAGAATTTTAATTCCTTCTTGATTAAGAGACTTGATGCTTCAATGGTTAAATTGAAATAGTAAAATGATCTGTTTACACATACAACTTGAATTGCAGATTTTTAGATCTATTGTAAGTGCATTACCTCTTTGATCAATATAATCAGTTGAATACCTTTGCTCCACACTGTTCTAATCTGTGATGTTGTTTCACTATTTGTTGGTGATTGCAGAATCTAGCTCTTTCCTAGGCTTGTTGATCAGGTCTGAATGAAGACTTTATTCTTCTTCAGAATCTCTTTAGCATCTATTCTCTTTTCACTCCCCTTCACCACCTTTGTAATGAATTAGGTTGTCTCTTTATAGACATGATTTTACCATTTCTTGGCTTTCTTGATCTTAGCATGATCCACAATTATTTCTAATTAGATTTAAAAAAAAACTCCAGTTTTATCTCGTAGAGATCTTCTTGCCAACTACACAAAGTAGATTTAAATCCTTTAATTATCTCCGACTTTATCTTGTCAATTAAAACATTGATAAGTATCAGTTAAGTCTACATTTTTCTCTTGAAAGCTAAGAATTTTTTTTTTTCTGAACTCTATATTCTTTCAGTCAATACTTCAGTTAGTCATTGGTGATAATGGACTGTTCCATTTGTGTGACTTCAGCTGTCTTCGGGATCTCTGTCCGTCGGGCAACACTGTAATTTTGTCCATTGGGTTATACTGTGATTTTCTCATCGGGAAAAACTATGACTTTTCTCATCAGTAATGCTATGCATTTTATTGTCAGGTAACACTATGACTTTTCTCTTTTACTCTATCTTTCACTGTGCACTCCGTTGGTGTATACAGTCACTTTGTGAATACTTGACTTATATGCATTACTAAAAGAATAGCCTTTGATTCATTGGTTCTTTGAAGTCTTTAGTAGTATTTCCATGACCATATATATTATATCAAGTTGAAATCAATGATAATACAATACATTAACTGATTTAATGTCTTGCATGATCATCAACTTAACATCTTCAAACATTCAATCAGTTATAGTTCATCACTCCTACACTTTTTTTGGAAATTTTTTCCTCTTGACTATCTTGTCTGCAGTCTCTTCCTTTGGCTTTAACACCAGTGAAAAACCAATTCCTTCTCCTTCTTCTTAAGCCTCTATGAACTCTTTTTCACTCACCATGAGAACATTAGGACCAGTTGACTTCAATTTTGCATCCTCCAACAGTGACTAGATTTTGTATGTCACATTGTCCTTCTTGAATGAGTAGGAGTTCTTTGCTCCATCATGAATGGTCTTTTTGTCAAATTTCCATGGTCTACCTAGGATAAAGTGACATGAATCCATAGGTAATACATCACATAGAACCTTGTCCTTATATCTCCCAAATTGGAACTCAACCCATGCTTGTTTGTTGACAAGGAAATGTTGTCCTTTGTTCAACCAAGTAACCTTATAGGGATTTGTGTGGGGTATCCTTTTAATATTTAAGTTGTTTACTTCTTCCTCTGACATGATGTTGTTATTAGACCCTGATTATATAATAAATATACACACCTTACCCATCATCTTACAGTTCACTCTAAATAGTGACCTCCTTTGACTAGGTTCCTCCTTCACTGGCTCTTTTATCAGAGTTCTTCTCATCATGAGATTATCTCCTTCCTCTGATTCTAATGGTACTTCAGGGTGTTTGGTTCCACCACTTGTTTCTTCTTGGACATATTTCACTCTTTTGTCACCTCCTTGGGAAGTAGTGCCCTTCTTTGGACACCTATGTGTCGTTTGTCCCATTTGATTGTGGTGGTAACACTTCATAGTGGAAAAATAGTTACCTCTTCCTTGGATATTGCCTCTTCCTTTGTTGTTAGAGTTCCTTCCTCTACTTGAACCTCCTATGTTGAAGTTTCCTTCATGTTATTAGTCTCTTCTTGACCTTTAGATTCAAAATTTATTCACCCATATCCTCCTCTTTGTCCTTTGTTATCTCTTCCTCTACCTCTTCCTCTGGAGGTGCTTGAACCTTGTTTCTTCCTTAGCTTGTCTTCAACTTTGATGGCAATTTGGTGGCACTTCTAAACTGTGTCTAGAGTCAAGAGACTCATCTCATCTTGTATGGTCCATTTAAGACCATTAAGGTACCTTGCTACCTTGACTTTCTCATCTTCTACAACTCTAGATATCATGTAAAGTCTCTGAAATTATTCAGTGTATGAGTTTACATCTAGGTCCTTTTGTCTCAGACCTTGCCTTCTCTTATGCAATTGGATTTCTTAATCTTCAGGGATATAAATAAGCATCTCTGACTTTTGCAACCATAGCCTTCCATGAATCAATGGGATCCTTTCCTTCCTTCTCTCTCTCATCTTGGATGAATTTACACCAAGTGAGCATAAACCCTCTCAGTATAGCTTTTAAAACCTTCACCTTTTAAACCTCAGTGACTCCATCACACTCAAAATGGTTTTCTATCCCTTCTATCCAATCAATGACTACCTCTGGCTCCATCTTTCCACTAAAGATTGCAACTCCTTCTAGTGCTTCACCACTTAAGGCCTTTTATGCCTTCAAGAATGGTTCTTGGTCAAGGATAGGGTCAGCTTCAGGGACTTCATCTTCTATGTCAATCTCTTTTCCTTTCCCTTCAACCTTATCCTTCACTTCCTCTTCTTTCTCATCAACTTCATTTACCTTTTTCTCCAATTGAGCCAATCTATCTTGGAGCATCCTATTCTCCACTTCTTTTTCATCTACCTTCTTGGCCATCTCTGCATTAGTCACCATTGTTTATTCTCCAACTAATTGATCTGGTAGGAACATTAACCACAAGTCTGATCAGCTATGCTCTGATACCAATCTGATAGAAGTGTTCCAAGATTTGCTTGCACTTGCTCAACTAAGGACTTAACTTTCCCTAGTCTAATTAGTATCCTAATTCACTCCTATAATCCACTCAAGTATTAATTTTTCACCCGAAGACTCCTCTAACTCTACACTAAGAGTTAGTATCTTTGTGCTTAATCTTGAAAGATTTCCACCATTGAAAAGTACACCTTGTCTATATGCTTCCTTGGATGATTCCAGACTTGAAAAATTTCCAAAACATTTTTATAAGTGCTAAAAGGGTCATGTTAAACATTAAAAAACCTATTTGGCATCCTACTACTCCCATTTGAATAATTCTTCAATCCCTAAGTGATCGACTTCCACCTTCACACTGCTTTTGATCCTATTAGGCCTAGTAGCCCAATTAGCCCTATCTAGAGGGTTTTTCTGGATTCTTGCTAAAAAATTCGACACAAACCTAAAAAATAATTTAGGATTTAGATACCCTTTTCCAAGACCTCAAGGATTTTCAAGGTTTTAGCTCCACAAGTTGTCCGTACACTATTGTCCTGAAAAGTAGGTCTTTTGGGTTGTTTTCAAGGATTATCAGCAACACACCGATTTCTTGATGAAAATGTATCAAGATGGATTAGATAGGACCTAATTTTGTATGTAGGGTTAATTTTGACCCTAAGGATTCTATAACATTACTTTTTTTTCTTTCTCTCTCACACACCTTTGCAATGGTACTTGTTTCTTTCTCTGTTACACTCGTACCCAGAGAAACATTTCTTGCCTAGGGTATAACTTTAAAAATAGAAGCTCAAATCTTGAGTACCTCTCCTTGAATATTTACATTTTACATAGGCTCCCCTAAAACATCCATACACCCTTAGGAGATTCCCAAAGTTGGATTTCGTGGGGGAGCCATGAAAACACAAACAACTCTGGACTGGACCAGTAGACTCCCTAAAACTTAACCAATTTACTAATGCTAACAAAACAACTCTAAAATATTTGCACAATGAAATAAAAATTCTTATATCCACCTAATCAACATAGATCCAACACTAATTTATTCAATTCAGCCCATCTAATCAGTCCAAAACTCAAAAAACTCATCTACTGTGCTAAAAACCAGAATTGTAGAGCTTCTATTCACTTCCAAAAACTTGCTTAAATTCAATATACCTTGGGAAATGAGTCCTCAGGAATCATAGGATAATTATTCCACCATTTTAGGCCACTAGCATTGATTTTTCACCTCCATCTCAAAGGGAATCCAAATGTTGTCTATGTTGCATGCAACATTGCAAAAATGCAAAATGTTGTCATGACAACATTATCGCATCTTTTACATAAATACTTAAAAATAAATTTTATGACCTATACTAGTCTTGGTATGAGGAATATACATAATTAAGGCCTTTTCTAACACTTTCCAAATCCCAACTAACTCTAGGACACATTAAGACTCATTTTCCCTGCTCAAGCCAAAACTAAGCATTAAAGCAAACTAACTAGACTAGGTTGGATTTGATAATAACTATCAATCCACCTAGTAACACACCTTTCAATACCTACTAAGGTAAAAATGAAACACACACTGACTTGTCTAGGGTTATTTACAAGTCAAAACATTTTAGGGCTTAGGGGATAGCCTAGGTGCTCTGATAAAAATCTGATAGAAGTGTTCCAAGATTTGCTTGCACTTTCTCAACTAAGGACTTAACTTTCCCTAGTCTACTTAGGATCCTAATTCAATCCTAGAATACACTAAAGTTTTAAGTTTTTACCCTAAGACTACTCTAACTCCACACTAAGAGCTAGTTTCTTTGTGGTTAATCTTGAAATATTTCCACCATTCAAAGGTACACCTTGTCTCTATGCTTCCTTGGATGATTCCAAGTTCAAAATTTCCCAAACATGTTTATAAGTGATACAAAGGTCATGTTAAACATTAATTCACCTATTTGGAATCATAGTACTCCCATTTTAATAAATATTCAAACCCTAAGTGATTGAGTTCCACCTTCATAATGCTTTTGATCCTATTAGACCTAGTAGGCCAATTAGCCTTATCCAGAGGGTTTTTCTGTATTCTTGCTACAAAATTCCACACAACACTAAAAAAAAATTTATGATTTAGATACCCTTTTCCAAGATCTTAAGGGTTTTTAGGGTTTTAGCTCCACAAGTTGTCCGTAAACTACTGTCCTGAAAAGTAGGTCTTTTGGGTTATTTTCAAGGATTGTTAGCAACACACTGATTTCTTGATGAAAATGTATCAAGATGGATTATACAGGACCTAATATCATAGGAAGGGTTCATTTAGACCTTAATTATTCTTTAAAATCACTTGGTTTCTTTATCTCACACACACCTTTGCAATGGCACTTGTTTCTTGCTATGTTACACTCCTAGCCGGAAATACCTTGCTCGCCTAGGGCATAACTTTAAAAATAGAAGCTCAACTCTCCAGTACCTATGCTTGAATATTTAAACTATATATAGGCTCCCCTAAAACATCCATCCATCCTTAGGAGATTCTTGCAGTTGGATTTCATGGGGGAGCCATGAAAACACAAACAACTTTGGACTGGAGCAGTAGACTCCCTATAACTTAACCAATTTACTAATGCTAACAGAACAAATCTATAGTATTTTCTCAATGAATGAAAAATTATTATATCCACCTAATAAACACATATCCAACACTAATTTAATCAATTCAATCCATCTAATCACTCTAAAACTTAAAAACTCGTCGACTGTGCTAAAAACCAGAATTGCAGAGCTTCTATTCACTTCCAAAACCTTTCTAACATTCAATCTACCTCAGGAAATGAGTCCTTAGGAATCTTAGGATACTTGTACAACAATTTTAGGCCACTAGAATTGATTTTTCACCTCCATCTCAAAGGTAATCCAAATGTTGTCTATGTTGCATGCAACATTGCAACAATGCAAACTATTGTCATCACAACATTGTAGCATCTTTTACATAAATGCTTAAAACTAAATTTTATGACCTCTACTATGCTTGATATGAGGAATATATATGATTAAGGCCTTTTTAGGCACTTTCCCAATCCCAGCTAACTCTAGGACACATTAAGACTCATTTTCCCTGCTCAAGCCAAAACCAAGCATTAAAGCAAACTAACTAGACTAGGTTGGATTTGACACTAACTATCAATCCACCTAGTAACACACCTTGCAAGACCTACTAAGGTCAAAATGAAACACACACCTACTTGGCTAGGGTCAGTTACAAGATAAAAAATTGTAAGGGTTAGAGGATTTCCTAGGTGCTCCTGCACCTGTATGTGGTAAATTTGGCCTTGTTAATTCACCATACACTTCAACATATTCCTTCTTCACTAGGTACACACAAGACTAAATATGAGATTATTCATCCTGTCTTCCTGCATGATTCAACCTGTTGCCTTCTATCCAGACAGGGTTTTTGAAATTGCTCTCAGAACGAGAGTCTCACAACCATGGACCAATCTAGGAACGAAGGATTTATCATGATGAATGCAATACAATGCAATATTATACTAAGAATTGAAAAGATGTAAGATAATCTAAGACATGATGATAAATGCAATTATTCTAGAAATTGAAAGCTATTCTTATTGCAATATGAAATTATTCTATATGAGATATTAAGAAATGAGACAATAATTCAGTATTCTAACAATGCATAAAAGTCAGTGGGGGTTCAGGGGTTTTAAATGAAGAATGAGAGTTCTTTTATAGACTTAGAGATGATCAGAATAGAAACTTTCCTTTTTGAAATAAAACAGATAGAAAAGCCAGTTTAAAATAGAAAGCTTTAGTCAAAAGAATACAATAAATTGTTTTCTTCCTGCTTTAACTGTTTTCTTTCTTTGATTTAATTTTGTTTTATTTGAATTAAATTGTTTTCTTTCTCTTTAAAGCACAATTAATTCAAAGATTCTATTTTTGAATAAAAGAAAGATTTTTGATAGAATATTCAATTAATTAAATAAATATGACCTCATAATTGGTTTTTCTCAATTATCTGAATATTTAAATTCAATTATTGAAAATGAGGATATTTATTTAATAATTAAATATCATTTAATTCCTTTTTCATGTGTCTCAGCTAAAGAGGGTGAATTTAATTTAATTAAAGTGCTAGGACTTTATAATTAAATTAATTTGATCATAAGGTTTGTTTAGCCAAATACGTATTTAGGAATTAAATATGATGTATGGTTAATGTAGATTTAGGATTTTCTACATTTCACACTCAGGTCGAGTAGAGTCAGTTAAAACTCAGAATTGCCTAGTACAATAGGACTTTGATGATTCAAAAGAATGACAAATGTAACAAAATTGGTTAGGGTTGAAAGATGCCAATTGTGGGGTGTTACAACACCATCCTCCCCAAATGAAAAGATGACAATCCATCCTTGGATTCAGTAAGTCAGGATCAATGACCAACTTTTTGAACTCTAACTCCTTTATCCATGTTGCATCTGCATCCAGTTGTCCTTTCCGCTTCACTAAGTGTTCCTTATAATCCTTCTTTCTGGTCTTTTTGTAAATTATGGATTCTAGTATGTAGTCTCCCTTCTTGACCGGAGTAGATGTAAAATGGAGTTCTTCTACCTCTTGAATGACTTCATTCAAGCTCTGATCTAGATCAGGTTTTGGCCCCTTATAGAGAAACATGTCTTCAACATTAAAAATAGGTGACAATCCACTGTTCTCAACCAACTCCACCTTATAATCATTTTCTCCATATTTGGCCAATATTGTACATGGACTGATCCTTCTCATTTTCAGCTTATCTGGGACTCCTTTCTGTAGCCTAGCTTTGTTTAGGTGTACCATGACTAAATCCCCAACCTTGAATTGAATATCCCTTTTTCCTTTATCAACTTTGCTCTTAATTTTCTTAGTGTTTTCAATCAATGTCTTCCTCACTGTATCATGGAATTCTTGCATAGCATGTGCAAATTCCTTTGTATATCCACTCCCTTTAGCTCCATCGTTCATATCTCTAAGCTCATAAATTCCTCTAAGGTGTAGGCCATAGACTATTTCAAAAGGACTCTTACTAGTAGTCCTATTTATAGTATCATTATCAGCATATTCATCTTTTCCTACGAGTTGGTCCCATGTCTGACCATACTCCTTTGTTATGTATCTTAGGAGATTAACCTAATACCAAGACTCCTATTGAATACCTATCTTTGATCATCAGTCTAAGGATGGTATGCGGATATAAAAGATAAGTTAGTTCCTAACTTCTACCATAGAGTCTTCCAAAAGTGACTCATAAACTTGGTGTCTCTGTGTGACACAATGCTCAAAGGAAATCCATGCATCCTAACTACCCGTTTAAAGAAAATGGAAGCTATTTGACTTGAATCATGAGTTGTCTTGCAAGGTACAAAATGTTCCATTTTACTGAACCTATCCACTATGACATAAATATTATCCATTCCCTGCTTTGTCTTAGGCAACCCAACTACAAAGTCCATGCTCAAGCATTCCCATGGTTTGGTTGGAATAGGAAGTGCTTGGTATAGGCATGCATTTGAGGATGTTCCTTTGGCCTTCTGACACACAACACAACTCTCAACATACCTTCTAATATCCTGATTCATCTTGGGCCAAAAGTAGAATCTTTGAACTAGTTATTGTGTCTTATTGACCCCAAAATGGCCGCTAAGTGCACCATTGTGTTTCTCTTGAATCAAATTCTCGCTCATACACACTCTAGGAACACATAATTGACTCCCTTTAAACAATAAATCACTTTGCAAAGTATATTCAAAATATTGACTATGAAAGTGATTCTTGTATTCTTGGCATACCTTATGGATGTCTGCAAAGTCTTCATCTTCACCATAGAGATCTCTAAAGTTGTCTATCCCCATTCTCTATACTTGTATCTTCTGAATGGTCAAGGCTCTTCTACTTAAGGCATTTACTACCTTATTTTGCAATCCCTTCTTGTTTTTGATGTTGAAGGTGTAGGCTTGTAGGTATTCAACCCACTTCATATTCTTGTGACTGAGTTTAACTTGAGAGTTCAAGAAACTTAATGCTTGGTTGTCAAAATAGACTATGAACTCCTTTGGAAGCAAGTAATGCCTCCACTTTCTCAGTGCCTCAACTAGAGCATACATCTCTAGGTCATAAGAAGAATATTTCTTCTTATCTTCACTCAAGTTCTCATAATGGAAAGCTACGGGTCTTCCCTCTTGGCTCAAGACAACACCAATTGCCACATTACTTGCATCACAATCCACTGTAAATAACTTCTCAAAACTTGGTAAAACCAAATAGGTTGCATAGCAATATTTTTCTTCAAAAATTCAAAACCATGGTAAGCTTGCTCATTCCATACAAAATTAGCCTTCATGCCTCCTTAAATAGTGTCTAACATGGGAGCACAAATTGCACTGAATCATTTGATATAGTTTCTATAATACTTAGCCAAACCATTAAAATTCCTTACCTCTGTTGTTGTCCTTGGAGTAGGCCAATTAAGAATGGATTTCACTTTTCTTGGATCCATCTTTAGGTTACCCTGAGATAGTAAAAAACCAAGGTACACTAATTCTTGTTTGATGAATTCACACTTTTCTAAGTTGATCATCAACTTCTCCTCTTGCAGCTTCTTGAAAACCATTTATAGGTGTTTGAGGTGCTCTTCCCTTATCATACTATAGATGAGGATATCATCTAGGTAGACCACTACAAAATTCCTAATATAATCTTTAAGTACCTCATTCATCAGCTTCATGAATGTTGATGGGGCATTGGATAGCCCAAATGGCATTAAAAGCCACTCATATAGTCCTTCTACGGTCTTGAAGGTTTTTTTCCACTCATCCCCTTCATTTACCTTTATTCAATGATAGCCACTCTTTAGGTCTATCTTGTTAAAATACCTTGCTCCTCCTAGACAGTCCATTGGGTCTTCTATCCTAGGGATAGGGAACCTATACCTAATGGTAATCCTATTAATTGCTTTGGAATCAGTACAAAGCCTCCATGTTCCCCCTTTTTAGGTTCTAGGACAATGGGTACAATACAAGGGATAATAATTTTCCTAATTAGTCCCTGACTTAGGAGTTCTTGAATCTGTCTTGCTATTTCCTCATTTTGTTGAGGAGTCATCTTATATGCAGCCTTATTGGGAAGGATAGCTCCAGGGATTAGGTCTATTTGGTAGCTTACTTACCTCAGAGGTGGAAGGGTTGATGGTTTTCCATCACTGACAATACCTTCATATTTCTACATTAGCTCTTGCACTTCTTTTGCCAAGTCTTTCCTCTTGAGTGTCTTGTCTGTATTCTCTTCCTTTGGATTTAACACCAATGCAAAGCCAACTCCTTCTCCTTCTTCTAAAGCCTCTATGAACTCTTTTTCAAGATAAGGGAGAAGATTTTTCAATGGTAACCTAGCCTGGTTTCCATAGAGAAATTCATAAGGAGGAAACCCAGTAGACTTTTTGACTGTTATCCTATCTACCCAAAGTGCCAGAGGTAATTTGGAATGCCATGCTCTTTTGTTATTGCTCAATATTCTCTTTATGAATTTTTAGTATATTCTTATTACTTGATTTCGTCTAGCCATTTCCTTTTAGATGGTAAGGGGAAGAATATGACAAATTAATACCATAAGTATTGCAAAAATCAGATAACTCCCTAGATCTAAAGCACATGCCATTATCACATATAATTTTGCAAGGAACACCAAACCTTGTTAGTATATTTTCTGTTAAGAATTTTATTACTACCTTGCTTGTAGCTTGTTTAGAGGGTATGACTTCCCCTTACTTATTAAAGTAATCTGTTGCAACTAGAATCCATTTGTGTTGTCCACTGGAAGCATCAACAATTTCACCAATGAAGTCTATCCCCCACATTTGGAATGGCTCTTAAGTTGAAAAAGTTCTGAGGGGTAATGCACCATCATATTTTAATTTCCCTGAGAAATTTTGACAAGCTTCTTATTTTCTAACATATGTACAACTATCCTTAAAAATATATGGCCAATAATACCCATCATGTAGTATCTTATGGGCAGTAGTTCTTACTAAGAAGTGGCCACCACATACTCCATCATGTAACTCCTTCAATAATAAATTTTCTTGGCACATATCTATAAAAAAATAAAAGGACACCTTCTCTATTCAAGCAATATAAGTCACCTTGTATCAAAACATACCTAGATGCTTGTAAAATTATTTTCCTCTTTTGATTATCATTTAAACCTTCTTGGCATTTCATGTGCTTAAGGAAATATACTATATCAGTATTCCAAGGAAACTTTTCAATGCTTACTACTGATTTATCAATTCTCACTTGATTTATTTGAACTGCCTCAAGATTTGATTCATCCATAAGTTTAGCAAGACCTTGTCATCTGACTAAATTTGTTATTTGGATCTCCATGTCAAACTCCTAGATTTGATGCACCCATCTGCATCTCCTGCATGTAACCTCTGACTACTTAAATATATCTTTAATTTTTGCGTTTGGCATATAAGCTATCACTTTAGCTCCCACCAAGAATGGCCTAAAATATTTCACTTCTTTGACTAGGGCATAAGCTTGCTTCTCATTTATGTCATAATTCAATTCTACTGCTTGAAGATTTTTACTAAAAAATTCTATTGGATTCTCATAGCCCTAATCATTCTTTTATAACATAACTGCAACAATAGTATGATATGATGCAAAAGAAAATAACTTAAAAGGTTTTGAAAAATTAGGTTTCTTAAGCACTAGATCCTCCTTGATTTGTTTCTTAATATTGGAAAATTCCTCTAGGGTTTCATTCCCCCATTTAATTTGTGCACCTTTCTTAAGCATATTAACAATAGGCTTAACGATCTCTAAAAATTTTGGGACAAATCTTCTTACAAAATTTATTTGTCCAAAAAAGGATTGGATTCCTTTAACATTCTTGGGGATTTGGATTTTATCTATGGCTGCAATATATTTGGGGCCTATTATTACACCATCCTTTGATACAATTTTCCCAAGTAGCTTCCCCTCAATTACTCCAAAATGAAATTTTTTTTGGTTTTAAAGATATCCCATATTTCAAAGCTCTTTTAAAAATCTACTCCAAATGATTACAATGCTCTTCTACCCTTTTTGAATATGCAGTCAGATCATCCTGATATATTTCCATGATGAGATCAATCAGACCATAAAAATCCAAATCCATTTCTCTTTGGAAAGTTGATCCTACATTAGTTAACCCAAAGGGCATCCTTGCATAAACATAAGTCCCCCAAGGAGTGGTAAAGGTTTTCTTGTATTTCTCTCACTCTTTGACCTTCACTTGGTTGTATCTTGAAAATCCATCCATCATAGGCAATAATTCATTCCCCGTAACCTTTTGTAAAGTGGCTTCCATGTTATGCAATGCATATTTATCTTTCAAGGATGATATATTTAAGTTTTTAAAATCAACACACAACCTTATATCTCCATTCTTCTTTCTAACTTGGACCAAATTTGATACCTATGTAGAATGTCTTATAGGCATTATTATTCTTGCATCGCTTAATTTGAAAAGCTCTTCCTTCATTTTAGGAGCTAACATTGGATTTATAGGATGATGTCTTTGTCTAAAAGGTTTTGCATCTAGCTTTAGAGGGATTTCATGCTAAAATAAATCTTCTTGGTAAGCTTTAAGATCATCACATGACCATGCAAAGATGTGTCTATATTTTCTTAACAAAGTTATCAAATCAGCTTTGATTTTAGGAGTGAGCCTCTTGCCTATGTATGCTTCCTTAGGAGTGTGATCATGTCCTAAGTTATTTTTTTCAACTTCTTCACACTTATTATTTGTCTTACCCATTTTAAAATTTTCTTTCTCATCAAAAACTCCTTCAAGTGCAACCAAGCCTTTGGGAATCTTGTTTGTCTTTAATTGGACAACTTTGTTTGTAAACAAGATCTCTTTGCCATCCCTATCTTCTACATAGCCATTCCAATCTAGGTATTGATCCCCATATTTATCTTTATTCATTATAAATGTGAGAAGATCTTTGTCATCTTCAAATATTTACCAATTTTTCACATTGTCAGGAACTGGTGGTCTATTTTTCATCTCAATCTGCACAATCTCATTAAAAGGAACATCAATCTTCTTCATGGGAACATTAGCCAAAAATTATGCAAGGAAATTTTATGATCTTTCTATCCATTTGATTGAAAATGCCTCAAAACATTCAATTAAATCCGATACCAAGTTCCTATATTGCTTTAATCCAGGATTTTTGGTAATGAATTTTTTTGTGACTTGAGAAAAAATTAAATCAGAGTCACCATGAACTAAAAGAATCTTAATACCATATGATTTTTCAATATTTAAACCAAGGATTAGTGCTTCATACTCTGAGACATTATTATTACATTGATCCTAGCACCATTACCTTCCTTACTGCATGTTCCATCAAAATTCATTTGCCAAATTTGCTCCTGACTTTCCTACAAATGCACTCGAATGGGGTTATTAATTTTTAGTGCTGGTTTAGTAATACTCACCTAAAAATTATCCTTTTCTGAATCAAAAAAGTTTATTTTTTCCTTCCCAATGTCTTCATCGATGATATATGGAGATCTTGGCTCCCTATTAATTCTTACTTCACTACCATCCACTGGAATAGTAGCATAAGATATATCTAATTGGATATGACCACCTACTAAATTAGACCATTGTCCAGATAAAAGAATTTCATAATTAGAAGGCACTTCTACAACAGTAATATCAGTTTTATATAACATTTCAGGATAAACAGGAAATTTAAATTCCACATCTTTCATAATACCAACAACAAGTATAGATCTATTGTCCATAGCATAACATCTTCCATAAGTTGTATCAACCTTCATTCCAAGCTCCTTCATAACTTATGAGGGCATAATGTTAACTGCTGCTCCTAAATCTATCATACAATTCAAGTAAGAAGGTTATTGTTAACCATTAAAGAGATAAAAGTTTCAACTTGTGTTCCATTTTGAAAAATAGTAGTTCCTAAATAAACCATAGACAGTTCTTCATTTACCAATCTCTGATTAGATTCCTCCTTAAAAACATTACCTACATTAGACAACACTTTTATAGTTTCATTTTTGTATTCATATATTTTCATCATTTCAAATAAAGGAATATAAATATTCACCTGAGACAAAGAATTTGATATAAAAGAGCTATTATTGGGAATAGGTTTACTGACCATTGGTTTCTTCTTCAGCTTTGTCAGTTTAGGTGCTTGATGAAGATCTACCTATTGACTTGTTTTTTCAACATCATTTTTGATTATTTGTATGCCAGGATGGCTTACCTTCTTCTTTGGTGCTTTGATAGATATTCCAACAACCTTTCCTTGATCAACATTATTGTTCTATTCCTCAGTTTGTAATTATTTCTTGCTTCCTCAAGTGCTGCAATGATATATGCTTCTTTCTCCTCACTTTTTAACCTCTTGATGACTGGAAGCTCTCCTTTTTTTTTATCACAATAATATATCCTATTTAGATCTTCCTGGTAGACATAATCCTCCTCAAAATAACTATAATCATCTCTTCCCCATATGGGTTTAGATGAGACATTGTTCACTGTGGGTTGCTCATCATCACTCTGATCTTCCTCTTCTTGCAATCTCTAGGCCACACCACAATTATTAGGAGAATGTGGTAGTGTGAAAACATCACACCAAGGATAACTATCTACCAAATGGTTGTTTATTTTTAATGGATCATGTGTTTCTTTAGTATGATACTGCATTTCAGGTTTTCCATCTTTCCAATTAGTATTATATGGCATATCTTGTAATCTAAACCTGGCATTTTTAGGAAATGATGGCCTATCACTTCTTCCTTGATTTTTATTTAGATTCTTTAGCATATCCATAATGTCTTTAAGATCATCCTTTTTAGGGGCCTTTGGATTGTATAATTTACCATCATCTCTTTTATCTATCCTTCAAGCAGTTTTTATATTATTTTCAATGGTAGTGGCAACTTTGAAAGCTTGCTGCAATGTTGTAGGTCATTGTGATCTAATCTAATAATGTGTTTTTCTATCAAATTCACTTAGATAGAAATCAATTAGAAAAGAATCAACAGGTCTTAAATCTCTTTTTATTCTATTCAAAACTTTATTAAATCTTTTATTGAATTATGCAGCTGATTCATTAAAGTTCTTCTTAATGTTGGTTAATTCATGAGATGCAAAAGATGTATCATTATGATCACCAAACTGTTCAATAAATTTATTTACAAAATTACACCAAATTAAGATGGATCCATTAGGAAACCCCCTATAACATTCAACAACATCTTTAGTTAATGATTGGACAAACACATTCATGAAAATATCTTCATGGTTTCCATCTAGTTCTTCAATAATATTTTTTAAATTTATGGTATGTTGTTCGACAGGTTCCACTCTATTCCCTGAAAAATTTAGAATAGAATTTCTTAATTCATTTGATATAGTAGTTGGATATCCAACTATCCCACTAAAATCAATCTTCCTATATCCATAGGAGCTCTTCTCCTTTGGTCCATATTATGATAATTCCCATTCTGGCCTCTGAGAAGTTGATGATTCATACCTTGGTATTTTTTCCATTGTTATGATTATTTCCCATGTTTTTTCTGCCTTAAATAACCTTGGTCACATTTTTTTGCATTATTTGGTTGTCCCCAATAACCACTCCTTCCATTACTATTATTTTTATTCTCATACCTTCCTCTATTATCTGGTTGAAACAATGGGTTTCTATGATCACTGTTGAAAATTGGTTCCCACTTTTTCTATGAGGATTGTATTTTGGTAACCCATTCCCTTTTGGTGTCACCTTTTCTCTTCATCTTTCTTCATCATCAGGTACTAAATCAGACTCAGTTCTCTTTATTTCTAACTTCTCCAAGGCCTCATTAGGTAACGTTTTTAAATCTTTCACCACTCTTGGATTCTTTTTAAGATACTCGGTCAACTTAATGTAGCTTATAAAAATTGATCTTCATCATATTCTTCCATCTCTTCTTCTATTTCTTGTATTAGATTTTGATTTTCAAAATCTTCGTAGCCAAAGGGGTTTCTAGTATCCTCTAAATTGATAAAATTTTCACAATAGCTTCCATCATTGAAACCAGTAGTCTCCCTATCAGGAAACCTCTTATATCTAGTATAAAACATATATGGAACTTGTTTCTTACTTCTTCTTCAAATTTTGTGTAAGTCTAGTTCAAGTTGATCTTGATGCAAGTATCTTCTACACCACATGAATACTAATCATAAAAAAATTAATCTACCAAGATATACCTACATCAAAATTGTAGAGTCACCACCTTCTTGTTAGAAGGAAAATATTGCTTGTTGGTCTTCTAGATTCTTCCTTCTAGTATGGTGCAATTTTAAACAAATAGGTATTACTTCTTTTTGATCTACAAAATCTAAAACTCTATTAACTCTAAAGTACTTATTGTGAATAGTTCCCTAGTGGATTTTCCAATCTATTGGTGCTCAGATCAATAGATTAGATTTCCTATGGACTTGCCAGTCCAATGATGGGAAACCCACGTGACTTGGCTAACTAACAAGTTTCAACCAAGGCAAGGTTGAACATTCCGCAATCTTGGCTCTGCAAAACCAAGGCTGGTAGGCCTATACCTTGACTTCTCCTTCAAGGATTTTTATAGCAGATGAGATACACTTCAAACTTATCTCTCTCAAGTATGGAAAGCTACTTTGAAAGAAATAATCAATACAACATAAAACTGTAGAAACTGAATGCTTTGTGAGATTTGTAAGAATGATTTATAAGAATGTATAAATAAATGAATGCTAGAATATCTCAGAAACATAAAACAATGAGCCAAATGACTATATCCAACAATGAATGAGATTAGTGCCTATGTCAACTTGGGAAAATAGAGTCAATCCAAATTCAATCCTATGTACAACTTTGCAAGACAATATTGATACTATCAACTATTTGAATGCTTTGGATGTAGAGAAGATTAAGTCTATTTATATCTTTTTTAGTTCAAATGAATTTAACTCCTATGGTTGGGAGACCAGTTGAACAATAAGATAGAAACATTAAGTTCTCACAAACTCCTTGATAATCAAACAATGATATAAGACATACAATATCTCCACACAAGCATATCTAAATAAGTAATTGAAATTCCCTCAATAACTGCAAAGGAATAACTAAAATAGATTGAACCCTTTTACCACAAGTGAGACAAAAACACTAATCTTTTATTGATTTTGAGAAAATAGTACATTTGAGTCCATGTTGCAGTTGTGATAAAAACTAGAACAAAAAAATGTATATGTAAATATAATGATCATCCCCTTTCACATGGTCTTGGTATCCTTATTTATATGTAGTTCAAAGGATGTACACAAGATTCATACCGATGTGTCTCTTGATAACTAAAACCTAATCCTAAGATCAACAATTGAACATTAATTACAATAAAGGAATGATTAATCATCCTTGTCTGAGATATAATTATCGACGAAAATAGATCAAAATAATAGTCAGTAACAAAGAACTTGTGATTTGCTAGGGACAATTCATAATAATAATTCTATATTAAGAAATTATGATACTTTGATCATATTTTCATCCATATATTTATTATTCTGTAAATAGATATCCTCTCTGACACATTGGATATTTTCATCATGTTGATTAGAGAATTCAATGTCATTAATCACTCTCTAATATTCCTTTATCTTCTACATAGTATCAATGTATGTATGCATGTATTATCTTCCAGTATTTCACACATGTCACATTTTTTTGTTGATTATTTGCCTCTAAGAAAATAGTTGATTGTATGTTTGTCATTTATGACAACACATAATTTACAATGGTGTTCTATATGCAATTATCAATATAGATCTTTTAGAGATATGCGTGTTTATTTCCATGGTGTATACATGTTCTAGATGATATGTGAATTCACGCTGAGTCAGCTATGAAGTTTCAGTTTAGTTATGTTAATTAACTAAGGCAGTTACAGTGACTGAAGATTATCTGTGAAGAGCCAATGTAATTACAATATTTCTTGAGTTGCGCCTATCTTTGGGATATGCTTGTTTGTATTCATGTTTAGTTATGAGTTAAAGATAATTATCTAAAGGTGCCAAATGTGTTCTATCAGAATCGTGATGTTGGAGTTAATTTGGTGGAGCCGACTTTGTTAAGCGTCACGTCTATTCAGTTTGGGTTGCGTGATTCTAATCAGGTTGCATGCTTGATGTGGCTGACAAAACAAGTATTGAAGGGACTCCTAAAGCTGATTAAGATCACATCTTTTGGAAATATACTTATAGTAGTTCATTTGGTGAACACTAAGTGGGAATGAAAAGAAAAGTGACATAAAAAGTGCAAAATAGAATGTCCATTATTTTGGGACAATAGAGACATTTCATTCATCAAGAAAAGATCTATGTGAAGAAGAAGTGGAAGTATACAACACACTAGAACTGATCAAGATAGCAGGTCTACTCAAACAATTCATTTATCAAATATAGTGCATATCTATTTTACTGAAGGTTGCAGCTTTCATCATTTTAGCAATGATATTTTTGGACAGTGAGTCCTCACCCCTAACAAGGTTATTTGTAAAAGACTCCTAATAGGGTCAGACCCTTAACCAAGTCACTACACTTATTGAATTGTAAAGAACAACTCCTAATAGGGTTGCAAGATCTCCTAATATGGATAATTATGCTCAAGTATAGTTCTTTGTGGGTGCTAATTCCCACCGGGATTTTTACCTATTTGGTTCCCTGTAACCAAAATTGTTGAGTTCTATCTTGTGTTATCTGAATGTATTAATGCTTAATGTTATTCTATAATTAATTGAAGAAAATAATTAAACTAGATGATAACTAATTCACCCCCCCTCTTAGTTATCCCTTGGGACTATTCTAACAATTAGTATCAGGGACAAGTGCCTTGGAAAGAAATCCTAACAGCTTAAGGTAGATCAGATGGCATACTTCAAGAAAGAGAGTCCTAAGTTTGATGGAGAAAACTATCTTGACTAGAAGAAAAAAATGATAACACATCTTTAGTGTGTTGGATTTGAGATCTATGAGATTGCCACTCATGCAATTGATGTTCCCACCTTAAAATACCTTGCAGAAGAAGACTCTACAATTGAACAAAAGGAAGTGTTGACTCAAAATGCAATTGCCAAAGAAGCCCTAATTAGTGCCCTATCCGACAGTGAATTCTATGAGATCAAGAAGGAAGATAAAGCATATTCTATTTGGAAATACTTAGAAGATATGTTTGAAGGAGATATCCAAGCAAAGAATGCACACAGAAAAACATGGAAGAAAAGATACAATAATTTAGAGATGGTACCTGAAGAAAACATCAGAGCTTACAATCAGAGGATTAATGAAGCAGTATCAGGTATCAAGAACAATGGTGGAGAAATTTCAGAGGATGATATAATGGACAAACTAATGACCACATTAATAGTAGACTATGAGAGAAAGATTAACATCTTGGATGAAACTATGCAATTCTCAAAGGACTTCAAAAGAGAAACCCTGATCAGAAAAATATCTGCATTTGAGATATCAAGATTGAAAATAGAACCTAAAAGTGAGACAGCTTTCAAAGCCTCAGTCCACAACAAGAAATCTATAAGCAGCTACAGTAATAATGAAGAAGTGGATACATAACTAGAAGAAATAATTGCTATGATTTCCAAGAAAGAAAGAAACGGTAAGGGAAAATTTGAAGGACAACTACCATTCAAATGTTTGTCATGCAACAAAGTTGGTCACTTTTCATCCAAGTGTCCTACAAGAGTCAAGAAGTTTAGATCAGATTACAAGCCCAAATACACTAAGGAATGATATCATGTTGAAGGTGGTTTAATTGATGATGATTCAGTAGAAGATGAAATTGGATTCATTGCCATTAAAGAAATTAAGAATATGCTTGAAGAAATGGACAAAGAAGATGAAGAAAAAATACAAGAGTTAGCATTAGTTTCCAAAGCTGACATCAAAACTGACTGGATCATTGATAGCGGATGTTCACACCACATGACAAGAGACAAAGAAAGATTTGTACATCTAGACAAGTACAAAGGTGGCATGGTTAGATTTGGAGATAACACTCCCAAACCTATCATAGGAAGACGATCTATCACCCTAGATGGAAAGAACAAGATAGATGATGTTCTTTATGTTGATAGTTTGCATCATAACTTACTAAGTGTTGGACAACTGTTAGACAAAGGATATTAGTTGGAATTCAAGAAAAATAGTTGTATTATCAACAACAAAGAAGGAGACATGATTGCATCAGGTTCAAAAACCAAAGGTAATGTTTTCCATCTTAACTCTGAAGTAAGTTGTTTTGTTGTAAAAGTGGATGACAGTTGGTTATGGCACAAGGGACTTTGTCATATCAAGTTTGACAACATAGTCAAGATAAGTAATGTAAAGGTAGCAAGAGGTTTTCCAAGTATTGCAAGACCAGTTGACACTATGTGCAGGGAATGTGTGATGGGGAAACATGTGAGGACCTCATTCAAGAGTAAATAAGACTCTGCTAAAAACAAATTAGATCTGATACATACAGACCTATGTGGACCTACTCAAACAAGATCATACTACGGAGAAAGGTATTTCATTTTGTTTGTTGATGATTTCTCAAGGATGATGTGGGTTGCATTCTTAAAAGACAAATCTGAATCTTTTGAGAAGTTCAAAGTATTCAAAGCTAAGGTTGAGAATGAATCTGGATTGAAGATAAAATGTCTGAAATCTGACAGAGGAGGAGAATTCACCTCTGACCAGTTTTATGATTACTATGAAGAACATGGAATCAAAAGATAGTTAAGTGCACCTAGAACCCCTCAGCAGAATGGGATTGCAGAAAGAAGGAATAGAATAATACTTGAAATAGCGTGCACTATCATGATTGAAGGAAAGGTTGCCCATACCTATTGGAGAGATGTGGTCAATACAATATTTTATACTATCAGTAGAATACAATTGAGGCCAAGTGCAGACAAGACACCTTATGAACTTTGGTTTGGTAATGTACCTACTGTAAAATAATTTAGAATATTTGGAAGAAAGTGCTACATCAAGAGAGATGATAGTATTGGAAAGTTTGATGCTAGAAGCAATGAAGGTATTTTTCTTGGTTACTCTACTAAAAGAAAATCTTATAAATGTTTTAATCTAAGATTGAAGAAGATCATTGAAAGTACTCATGTGAAGATTGATAAGAAGTTTATGATTCAAGAAAGATACTATGAATGTGCTCCCATGATTGAAGATGAGCCCAGACCCATCAATAAGGACACAATTATTGAAGAAATGTTTGACTGTATTGATGTTTCATGTAACAATCCTG